>CM056378.1:7734930-7849733 GCA_029718625.1 Synaphobranchus kaupii
GAGAGGGCGTCGGGGGCGGGCAGGACGGGGAGGCGGAGCCCCGCGACGGTCACGTCCTCTGTGGCGAGGGTCTCCATCAGGACGGAGTCGTGGCTGCCGCTCCGCGACTCCGCCGGCACGCAGAGCGAGTCCGGCGGCGAGGGCAGCG
Source organism: Synaphobranchus kaupii (assembly GCA_029718625.1). Taxonomy (NCBI): domain Eukaryota; kingdom Metazoa; phylum Chordata; class Actinopteri; order Anguilliformes; family Synaphobranchidae; genus Synaphobranchus; species Synaphobranchus kaupii. Next base: position 7,735,079 of record CM056378.1, read on the forward strand.
GGAACAGGGAAGGGTCACGTGACTCTGCCCTCAGCAGCTCGGGGGAGGACGGGGGCTCCAGCGTGCTGTTGGGGTCCACGCCCTCCATTGTCCCGACCGGGGAAGGGGCCCCTGTCAGCGGGGTGATGTCGCTGCCGTCGGGGGAGTGTAGGTCCTGCTCCGAGAGGTGAAAGGTCGCGGAGTTCTCCGACGTCTCGTTCTGAGTGACCTCGGCAGGTAGCGGATGAAAGGAGTCCGAAGTGGGGTCCACTGAAAGACAACGTGAACACAGAGAGAGAACTTAGAGAGCATCACTCCACAGACACAAGTCAAAAAACCTTTCCTAATGGCTGGCCAATGTGTCAAACAGCGGACTCAATTTACACGATTTAGTTAACCATCGGTCAGTGTCAAAGAACTAAAAGCTCGACTAAAAATATAAATCAACTCCAGCGTGACTCAGTTTAATTAAAACAGGGCCATCTTACACCAGAATACCGAAGGTTCCAGTGCACGCAATTTACATTTTAAGATGCACCAGACGTAAGCACAAAAAAAAAAAAATAATGGAGATCCGACGTCAATAATCAGCCGTTTCATAAGGACGTCAGCACTTCTCAAACGTCGAATCCACAGTTTGTGTTGAGTTTCCGCCAGCACTGTGATTGGTGGGCTGAAGTTAAAAATCTAGTCCAACCGCAGCTCACCGAGAGTTGTGTCTCCATCGGCGGGGTCGTCCAGGGCCAGAGTGTCCCCTGAAGAGATCGCCTGAAAGACCCCGGTGTCCTGCAGCTCCTGACCAGAGTCAATGACTACGTCCTGGACACTCCTCTGAGACGCCTGCCAAGACAAAAAAACATGTCAATCCACTCAGTCACCAATGTGCACCCTTAAAGGGATAGTTCCCATTTTTTAGAGCCAGGTCCACTGAGCGACTCCCCATTAAAGAAAACATGAACTATCCCTTTAAGATGTGTAGTTATGACACACATCACAAGGTCTTGTCATTGTGTGGTTTGAAAGTTTGCACAGGGCTTTGTGCCTGGAGTTCGGCAGGCTGAGTAACTTGCTTAAAGGGGACATGAAACACACGGTAAAGTGGGTCTGCTTCGCTAGCTTTTTTACCTTAAATGAGATATGGGGGTGCGTTCAAATCTCAAATCGACCCGTATATGCTGGAAAAAGAAGTTAAAGTTTGCCGTTTCTCCACTAGGGCGCAGCCATTTTGGACCAACTGCGGTTGTGACGTCACTAGGCTGGTTCGTCCCAGCTGCTCAATGTATTACTATGGGAGAATAGCTGACTTTCAGTGAGCTCAACGATGTATCTTAGAGAAAAAATAAAACAAAAAACACAGACGGGTATTGCCCCGAGATGCTGAAATGAGTATTACCAAACAAAACTTAATTTAAAACTTTAATTTAAAAAGCAGTTCATGAAAATTACGTTTTTCCAGCATATACGGGTCGATGAGATTTGAACGGATGGTCATATCTAATTTAAGGAAAAAAGCTAACGAACCAGACCAACTTTACCGAGTGCTTCATGTCCCCTTTAAGAGATCACGGTTCCGCCCCGCGTCGGGACACACCTGTGAGAGGGGGGGTGTGGCCTCCTGTGCGTCCAGGCCGAGGTGGGAGGAGCTTGGCCTGAGCTGGGAGGCTCCCCCAAACGCCGCTGGTTCTGAGGTCTGACCCGGCTGGGCTGCGCCACCACGCTCCAGATCGGACATAAACGCAAGTCTGGCTCCTTCTGTTAAAAGAACACCGGTCATGTGCTCAATATTGCCCTGATTGGTTGATTTTCAAAAGTGTTGTGAAATTTACAGATCAAAACCTCAGGGGCTGGTAATACAGATATGGCTTCTTGGCAGAAGATCAAAAAGAAAACAGGATTTGTAAAAAAGATAAACATGGTGAGGATGGGTAAGAGCAGCTACAGCCGTGTGTATGTGCGCACACATTTCAATCAATCATTTTGCGAAAAGTGAAAACTCATCCAAAAAAAAAAAAATGGTATGGCAAACAGAACAGCATCTTGTAGAAATGCGCTATATCTGAATAAAAGGGCCTAATTTTCTTACATTTCAGAAAATAAATGAACCCCACCCCCTACCCGAAATGCACACCAGCTGTGGAGAAAATGAATGGATGGTTAGCCAGTCTAATGACTGCGGCATGAAAACGCGCTTTTTGCAGAAGCATTTTACACTGCTTTTTACCGAAGCTGCCACTTTGCTGTCCTTCAGAAAGCTCCGCCCATTCACCCAGCGACTGGGAGGCGGGGTCATTCACGAGTGGGCTAAATGACTGCATCGTGGTGACGTCACGCCCATCATTCAGCCAATGAGAGGTTGACTGAGCCGAGGGATCACCAATCGACCGGCTCAGAGCGGAATCCCTCCGTCCCGCCCGGTACTGAGGGGATGACTGGTCCAAGAGGTGTCCCGTTACCTGGCTTGCCTAAATATGATACAGCAGAATCAATACTGTTCCCCCTACACAACATAACAGCCACTACACCACTGACCTCCCCCACCACCACACGACCCAACAGAACGGTCAATACAGCCCCACTCTGTTGAACACAAATTCAATTCTCCCGAGAACAGAATCAATACCGACTCGCTAGCTACATGCAGTCGATACAGAGCACGTGGGGTTCTAACAAGAAGGCACAGAACTCACAAGCTTTATCTGCAAGCGGCGTCGCCGCAGAAACGGCAGGACAAGTCTAATAAAGCTCACCAGGAACACTGGGAGTTTAGCTTTAAAGTCTGTGGGTAGATGGGGATGGAGGGGGAGGGAAATTAAATGGTCGATCGAAGGAAAGAGAAAAAGCACCTCAGCTCTCCTTATCTGATCCTGTCTCTCGGAGTGCCGGGAGGAAGAGGATGAGGAAGATTCAAAGTCCGGCCTGGGCTCCAGAGGGAGAAAGTGACCTGAAAGATAAGCAGAGTCTATTTCATGTGCAGGAGAACAACACGTTCAAGCTTAGCCAGCTTTTAGCCTGAAATAATGCAGAATTAGACATCAACCTCAGCATTCTAGAGCCTTACATGAAGAATTCTGGGCTCCTTCAAAGCTGCACTTCGAAAAATCTTCCAGAGGCCCCATGGACCCACTTTTTCCAAATCCTCCTTCCGTGTCTTCAAGGTACAAGCCAGCTGAACTCCTACGGACATTCGGGGTGGTGGTGGTTTCCTGATTTGAACATAAACAAAACAATGTAATTAGGGGAGAAAAAATAAATAAAAAACCTCTGCGGACTGCAGCCAATGTAGAGCATTTCAGTTTGAAGGATGAAGCCATCTATCGAGGTTCTTTCAACTCAGAGGCGGTGAAATCGGGGTGTTCGAGCGAGGTTTCTGGGGGGACTGAACTGTTAAGTACCTGGTTTGAGGGTACAGATGACAAGTCGGGGCCTGAGGTTGGCGATCGGCCCTCCGGAGCGATCTGGGCCCTTGACCACGGCAGGGAGACGGAGGAGCTCGCCTCCCCCAGATCCAAGGCCGCTCTCCATGCGGCTGGAGATGTTTCAGCAGGACTGGGCGCCACTGTAAAAAACCGCCAAGCATCAGCGTGAGCAAGCACTGGGGGCATCACAGCAAATCATAGCAATGCACAACCCTGAGAGCTGTGACTGAGACAGGAAGTACCAGCAAAGTTCCCAGCAGACCCCAGCGAGGTGCGGAGCTCCTTGGTGTACTTGTCGATGATTCGCTGTATGCTGTCATCGCCCAGGAGGGACTCGAGTGAGGGCGACCCACGACCAGAGACGCCGCCGCCGCCGTGACTAGGGGACATGGCTCCGCCTCTTCCTGCCGCGTCGGCGGAGAGCAGCGACGCATCTGTAGGAGAGAGCAAACGGCCGGCTTAGCTTAGTTTGCGTGTGCGCCAACGTAAAGCGCCCCGATCTGGTTGCGCATATTTCAAGCCGAGTCTCGAGGACCACTTAAAGCCCTACGGCTCAAGTGCTACTTTTTAAAAGCTAAAATCTGCAGCAACTGTTCAACAATGACCCACATCTATGAGTAAGCACTGCAGAGAAACGCTGTGGCAGAGGTAACATTAGTCATTTCGTTCAAGTTTCACTCCCTTAGGCGTATTCTTTGCCCTTTACTTCTGAAAGCCAATGTAGGTCAGAAGATACGCAGTTAGAGATGCTTTTAAAGACCCACGAACACCACTTAGTCGTTTTTTCCCCCCAGTGTCATTTAATTGGGAAAAATCAGGCTGCTTGGCCCTCACACGATACACTGAAAGCGACTCACGTGCGGCCCTTCAGTCAGACATGTAATTTACTGTAGTTGTTCACTGAACTTAATTTTAAAAAAGCAGCATTTTAAGTTCTTTGAGAAGAATGATTCGGGGTGTACAAGAAATCCGCTCAATTTATTCGATACCAAACACTTTCCAGTTAGCCAGACCTCCACAGTTCTTATACAATTTGCTTTTCTTATGAAATGTGAAGTCACAATTTAAAATACTAATTGATGTCAAATTAAATTAAAGATCAAATCTCTGTACCTTCATATCACAGCATCCACAAAAAAAATAATAAAAATGAAAGCTGCATTTGAGCAGAAACCGTACACTAGATTTTTTTAAATTTTTTTTAAATAATTTCTACTGGACAATTCTATTTCAGTGTTTTTGGCCTCAAAGCCACATCTGTTGTGTTGTCTATGTTACTATTTTCCTTACTGTAGCACAGCTAAACCTGAAGTAAGCCGGAGCAATTCCACAGCAAATTGACCCCCGAGCTAACAATGCGGTGCCCAACCTTTGAAAGATACTCGGATGACCCCACACTCCAGGCAAGTCGAGCAGAAGCTAGGCTATTTATACAGGACACCATAGCCAATGTAACAATGCTTACTGCAAGCAATGTAGCATAGCTTTATATACGTCTCCAGTCCATGGAAAAAATAAGTGATCTGTACATAATAATCATCCTTCTCCGAAGTCCTTTCATCCGGATTTCTATATAAACAGAATAATTAAAGCATTCAAAGCAGAAATTCTTCTATCATGAGTTTGTGATTTCTGAACAAACATGCACAACATTTAGGAGGATGTGCATTTTGTTAGCTGATCTGTGATGCTGTAACTGAACAGAACACAACTCGAACTGAAGAGTTTCCACTTTTTAATCATGATAAGATCAACCTCGTCCACTCCAAAACAAGCACACATCCTGTCCTCAGTCTCAATCACCCACCAATGCATTCTCTTCTGCCTGTAACCCGGCAACCAGCCACCTAATCAAAACTAGGCAAAGGGGGAAAAACGGAAAGCTGCACCGTCAGATGAACTAATCAATTAGTACACAAACAAGAGAATTCTTTAAGAGCCAAGAATTAAATCTCAACCCAGACAGACAGAGGCAATTTATTATGAATTGCCGTAAAATGAGAAAAACGTATGAACTTATTCAATTACTTTTGTATTACCCATACTAATGCTTTCAAGTTTTTCTATGTATTTCTATGTAATCAACCTGTATATATTTATGTATTTGTTTATACTTTTACATTACATTACAGGCATTTAGCAGACGTTCTTATCCAGAGCGACTTACACAACTTATTACATTTATCCATTTATACAGCTGGATATATACTGAAGCAATTCAGGTTAAGTACCTTGCTCAGGGGTACAACGGCAGTGTCCTACCTGGGAATCGAACCTGCAACCTTTCGGTTACAAGTCCAGTTCCTTAACCATTATACTACACTGCCGCCCCAGTGTGCCATACTGATGGTAATATGTAGTTAACAATACCACCCTTATGTATTTATTTAATTTAATTACTATTTATTATAATTATCAATACTGTATTGCTTTGGCAACATCGGAATGCCTTCCTTTCATGCCAATAAAGCACAAATGAAATTGAAATTGACAGGGAGAGAGACAGACAGACTTTACCCATGGCAGTAGAGCTGAAGTCTGGTTCGTTAGTAGAGAAGCTCCCTGTGGAAATGGTGAAGGAGGACAGACTCTCTGGATCTGCAGGCGTTTGCTCTGATGGAACACAATACCTCTCCTCTGTACCTGGGAGATATACCCTTCCCTTGTCGGAGAGTTAAGGCACACAAAAAAAAAAAACACAGGTTTATATACTTCTGCTTTGATAAACCAACAAGCACCAAGATCAGAGATAAACATTTGTTACAGAATGAAGTACGATAAGTATAAGTTCAAAGACAACAGTGCACACTAAACAGCAGTCTGGCAGAAGACACACACACACACACACACACACACACACACACACACACACACACACACACACACACACACACACACACACACACACACACACACACACACACACACACACACACACACACACACACACACACACACACACACACACACACACACACACACACACACACACACACACACACACACACACACACACACACACACACACACACCCACCCACGTCTTGAGCTCAGTTCAAGTGTAGAAACCATCAGGATATGTATACATTGACATACACTTCAGGAATAATGAAGTTACATCACAGCTCGGAACGCACACACACCACACACCACACACCCCACACACCCCACACACCACACACACCACACACCACACACCACACACCACACACCACACACACACCTTATTTCCATGTCTTGAGCTCAGTTCAAGTGTAGAAACCATCAGGATATGTATACATTGACATACACTTCAGGAATAATGAAGTTACATCACAGCTCGGAACGCACACACACCACACACCCCACACACCACACACCACACACCACACACACACACACACACCACACACACCACACACAACACACACAACACACACACACACACACACACACACACACACACACACACACACACACCTTATTTCCATGTCTTGAGCTCAGTTCAAGTGTAGAAACCATCAGGATATGTATACATTGACATACACTTCAGGAATAATGAAGTTACATCACAGCTCAGACTGGGAACGCACATGCACACGCACACGCACACACAGACACACACACACAACCCCAAAAAAAATAAACTAAAATAAAAAATGCTTCTCTTGGATAATCATGAATATTGCAGCAGTGTCACTACAAACATTCATATTTGGCTAAATTTCATCACTGATCCACAATGCAGCAGACCTCAGATGAGTTTGCGGCTGAAGCATTCGGCACATGTGCACATTACGCTGGTGATCCTTACCTCCTCTCTGGCTTTAAAGTCAGGGACCGTGAGGCCAGGGTGCGTCAGAGCGCCACGCCCGTTATCGGAGGCATGCTGCAGCAGGCCTGAAGCTTTGCCAGCACCTACATCAGGGAGGGGGTTCAAATGCAATCACTCAATAAGAAAATCGACCTCATATGTGAACAAAGCTTCACCAGGGCCATGTCCGAATCAACGCCCTTCGATCCTATCGAGTATGCTCGTTGAGTACTGTATGAGAAAGATAAGTCGCAAAATGTTCTCTAAAATTTAGTGTACTTAAAATCCCCGGATGTTGTACTTATTTCCAGGTTTTCTCTGATAATAGTATAGAGGATATTTTACATGCTGCATGTCACTAAACAGTATGCAGTAAGCAGTATACAATATGCAGTAGATGGGGCACAGTAAGCAGTATACAGTATGCTCGTACACAGGACACAGTAGTTAGGGCACAGGATGCAGTAAGCAGTATACAGTACGCTAGTACACAGAACCCAGGATGCAGTAGACAGGGCTCGGATTCGGATACAGCCACAGTATGCTAGTACCCAGGACGCAGTAGACAGGGCTCTGATTCGGATACAGCCACAGTATGCTAGTACCCAGGACGCAGCAGACAGGGCTCACCAGGCTCCGGGGACGAGCCCGACTCCCGCTGCAGCCTCTCTCTCCAGGACAGTCTGCTGGAACGGCTGGTCACAGTGCTGCTCCCGCTCGAGCACTCCCCTTCGGTGCTGGCCTGTCCCCCCTCCGCGCGGGACAAGCCCTCCAACACGCCAGCTTCCTCCGTCAGGGAGCAGGGCACCTCCACCGACTCCTCTCCAACTGCCAAAGCACCAGCAAAGGCTTGCATCAAGCAAGCTCCATCCCCACGCCTTCATGAAAGCACAAACCTGCCCCATTCATTTAAGATCCACTTTGCTTAAAAAGTCTATGTGAAGAGAATGACGTTAAGGACTTAAATTAGGAAAATACCAGCCTTTAGTTTAGATTTTAAATGTTTTCTCCAGTGGTTTATAAATGAGTGCGTTTATAAGTAAAAAGACAGCGGTACTAGATAGTTGAAAAAACTGTGGCAATAGCTGACCAGTGGCAAGACTGGCATTGATGGGCGTCTCCACTTCCTGGATGGCACTGAGCTCGTGCTGCTCGATTATCTCCAGGATGCCAAGTCTGGACCGTGCCAGCGGGGGCTTTGGGGCACGAGGGTGGGCAGCCGCCCTGCCCCTGACATCACTCTGGGACAGGAGGTCTGGAGTAGTGCGAGAGACGGGACGGGGGAGGGGAACCACACACATCTTGAATTCTGCCTCAAGTCAGTCAAACAATGACTAGCAAAGGAAAAATAGAATTCAGTTTAGTTCATCAGTATACTTTTTCCAACAAATAAATAAAATAAACATCTTTCTAATCATTCTGACTGCTGTTGGCCATCTTGAATTTCAGCAATTTTCTTCTATTGATTATGCATTTACTTATTGCTTATGGCGTTCAAAGTTGATGGGTGTAATGGATTCCACCACAGAACAAATCTCCCCCAGGGAGCAATGAGGGTTTCTAGACATCCATCCGTATTTCTGTGGTTCTTTTGCCAATATAAAGAGAATCAAATGCGCAGACCAAACATAATCCCAGAGTTACATATAGAACACATGGGAGGAGGGGGTAGCCAGCACACGGTTGTGTGTGTGTGTGGGGGGGGGGGGGGGGGGGGGGGTTATGGGTAGCCAGCACACGGCTGTGTGGGAGGGGTTAGGGTTGCCAGACTAAGGACACTAAGGGCAAAGAAAGCGTGTAAGTGCCATGTGTGCAAATGACAAATTTAGCTGGCGTCAAACACGCATCAGAAACACGGAACTCATTGAACAAACCGGTGGACTGGCATCATTACAGTGTCTCTCACAGCTTTCCAAATGCCAACATACACAAACACGCCCACACGCACACGCAAACGTCAATACAACACACGCGCCTTCAACGGCTGGAGCTCAGTTCAAGTGTAGAAACCATCATAATATATTGAAATATATGTCTGGCACAATTGAGTTACATCACAGCTCAGACAGGGAAATCAACAAAAGAAACACCCACCCACCCCCACCCCCACCCCCACCCCCCACACACACACACACACACACACACACACACACACACACACACACACACACACACACACACCTTCCATGTCTAGAGCTCAGTTCAAGTGTAGAAAACATCAGGATATATTTAAATATATTTCAGGCAGTTGAGTTACATCACAGCTCAGACTGGGAACGAACACACACACACGCACAGACACACTAAACCAGGGTTATTGCCATTTAGAAGCAACTTCTTACTCAGGAGCAAATGCATGGAGAAGTTTTGTCCCTTGCTTTACATCGACTGTTCAGAAAGTTCCAAGATCTAATATTAAATCAAAGTTAGAGGGACAGAAAACACTCAGTCAACACGAGCTTTCAGGGAATGTTTACTGTGACTGTTTTCCTTCTGAATCTAGACGACCATCACCAACAGCCCATTCAAAAAACATACAAGCTGAATCTTGCTATTTAATTGCCACCCAGCAGGTAATAATGTATATATACAGGCCTTTAATGTCAGCTTTCAGAAGTACATTCTACCGTTGGGAAAACTGGCATAACTCTTTGCACTGAAGCAGTAAAAACTAAGGGTGTCATTTGAGGTGAAGTATGCAAAGGAAGTGCACTTGTTTCTATGGCGTCGTCTTAAGTTAGGTGCATTTACATACTAAGTGCCAACTCCACAACACATTTGAAGTGCAGGTCCAAAGGTTTATACTGCAGTTATATCCACAATAAACATAATTCACAGACCCAAGAGAACAAATAAAGATATAAACAGACAGAGCCAGATGTGCGTTCAAATTCAGCGAACAAGGCGAACAATGTTTTCTTTGAACGGTTAAATTTGAACAGCTTTTTAAGAACGTTCCAAATTGTTTGCATTAAACATAAACAGACATGGCGACAAGAGCTTCAGTTTGTACTCGCAGCCGCTTCTGTCATCATTGATGAAAGACGTCAAAAAAGAAGTCTGTTGACAAAACTAACTTAGCAAATGCTGTCTACAGTAACGTTAGATAGCTAATGTTACCTAGCTCTAACAGTCAAGTATCAACAGTCACGTTAGCTAGCAATATCAATAGTTACTGTAACATTGATAACTGAAGTTCGGTAACATTATCTTAACTTAGCTAACGTTCGCTAGTTAATGACAGGTAACGTTAACGTTGTTGGATACTGTAACGTTAGCTTGCTTACTTACTTAGAGCATTTGAAGTGTCCGCACTCACTCCTCTTGACACTTGCTGAGTGGTTTCGTTGTCTCCTAACATTTACAGAAAAAGTATATATAATAAATAAATAATAATAATGTTAGCTAGCTATTTCGACGTAGCTAACGTTAATGCCTTTTTCTGATATCGCTAGCTAACGTGACTGTTGATACTTGACTGTTTGAGCTAGGTAACATCATTATTATTATTAATTATTATTATTATTATTATTATGGTATTATGGTAACACTTAGTCCAGCGTCCATTTTTGTTTGCCGTAAACTACCTTTTCAGACCGTTCGCTTATGTTTGCAAACGTTCGCGGCAAACACAAAGCTAACGGAAAAAAGTTTGAAATAGTTTGCAAACGTTCGCAAACGTTCGCCTTGTTCGCTGAATTTGAACGCACCTCAGGTGTTTGAACCAGAGAAAGGCAGAGTGAGAGACCAAGAGAAAGAACACAAACACAGACACATTCATTTATACAAAAACAATGTTGCTTTCCAAGCGTTGGAATGTAGTGTGGCATCTTCCTGTGAAGAACATGATTCAATACCAAAGGAATTTGTTTTTAGGTCTGTGTTCAGCTCAGTCCTCTCTGAAAAACCTCTTTGAGAAGTGGAACAGGAGGCGCACACCTGACCCGCACTGGGACACAGATAATCAGGGATTTGAGAGAACAGTGAGCCAGAAAAACCGCCGTCCTCGCCGTGATTGATGGACTCCCCTCCAGCTCACACATACTGCAGCCACAGGCCTAGCACAGACACCACGGCTGGAATTAAAGACAAAACGTGATCAGCCAAATACTGATAATTATCACGAAGCGCGATCAGCCAAATATCGCTAACTATCCTGAAGCGTGATCTGCCAAACATCGCTAATTATCCTAAAGCGTGATCAGCCAAATATCGCTAAGTATCCTGAAGCGCAATCAGTCAAATATCGCCAATTATCCTGAAGCGTGATCTGCCAAATATAGCTACTTATCCTGAAGTGAGATCAGCCAAAAAGCGCTAATTATCCTGAAGCGTGATCTGCCAAACATCGCTAATTAACCTGAAGCGCGATCAGTCAAATATCGCCAATTATCCTGAAGCACGATCAGCCAAAAAGCGCTAATTATCCTGAAGCGTGATCTGCCAAACATCACTAATTAACCTGAAGCGCAATCAGTCAAATATCGCCAATTATCTTGAAGCGCGATCAGCCAAATAGCGCAACTTATCCTAAAACGCGATCAGCCAAATATTGCCAATTATCCTGAAGCGAGATCAGCCAAATAGCGCCAATTATCCTGAAGCGTGATCAGCCAAATATCGTCATTGCCCTGCAAGGTTACATCCTTTGTTACTCGGTCAATAGTAACGCTGTAAAAAGACGCGGCCATTTGGTCTGGTTTTGTCCATTTCTGAAATGACAAAACCGAAAAAAGGTGGGAAAAGCCATAGACTTGGGGGGTGAAAAAGTACAGGCTGTTCTGGGATTGTGCAACAGCTAAAATTTGCATTTCTGAACAGAAGGAAATGTGAAAATAATACATTCTGCCATTTGACTAATTATTTTGACATCACAAGTCTTAATGATTTTCGACAGATAAAATGATCCAGATGTTGCCAGGGATACCTCTGTGGCTCTCCGGCAGCCGGAGGCTTATCTGTTAAAGGAATGATGTCGAGCTAACGGGCAACAGCGTCGGTCAGAAACGCCCAGGTGACCCAATAGGCTGACATTTCCTCCGCAGAGGCGAGTCGACACTGATGGAATCGCTCCCCGATGCGTCAGCGGTGCTTTCGCAGCCTCGCGCGGCGCTATCTGTGGGAAAGCTAACGAGACAGTGGTATCCATGGTAACTAGCCAGTCGGAACAAAGGCCGTGGCAGAGCGATAGTGGACACTGCACAACCGCACACGCCCAGGGGTGGATGCACAGAAGGGCACATGGACGGACACACACACACACACACACACACACACACACACACACACACACACACACACACACACACACACACACACACACACACACACACACACACACACACACACACACACACACACACACACACACACCCTTACAAATGTACACAGACACAGCTTTTTTTTTTTTCTAGTGTTTCCATCTGGTAGCGATTCACTCTAAAGGTGAGGCTGAGAGAAAAGTACGTACCGCTCGGAAGTGAGGTCTGGCAGAGCGAGCCGGCCTGGGTTTGGGCGGTTGGGCCGGATGAAAGGGTGAGGGGCTCAGCGCTCTGAGCCAGGGGAAGGCTGCTGCTGCCGTTGGACTCCTCGATGGCTCTCAGCAGAGTGGACATTAGGCTGAGACGCTCCTCCCTGCTGACCTCTGACCCCGACTCCAGCGGCCTGGACTGAGAGCGTAGAGGGATGAAGGACTTGGTGAACTGAATGGATATTTATAAAAACTGAAATGACGGTTTGGAATGAGTGGTGACAGTTTAATAGGGTCTCAGGGGTCAAAATATACAGGACAGCTAGTGGCCCTTTCATAGTAACCTTCCCCCCAAACCCTAAGATGTTCTGACTTTAGCGGTTTTGTTGAGATTTGCAGAGCAGTGGGTACCGTCACCCTGTGTAGTGTTGCAGTGAATAAGCAGATAGCCAGTGCAGCAGCCCGTGTCTCAGTACAGCCGGCAGGTAAAGGGAGAGGCGGAGCAGCACATCCACAGGGAGTCGCCACACACACAGACACAGACACAGACACAGACACAGACACAGACACACACCACACACACACACACCACACACACACACACCACACACCACACACCACACACACAACGGGAGGAAAATGCACGCACACGTTACTGCGCGCACGAACAAGCAGAGGCGCGCGCGTCAGATTACAGACCCGACAGCGGGACGGCTCCAACGCTAATAGCCCGACACCTACGAGACGGGGGACGGGTGGTGGTCGTGTATCATTTTGATGAGGATAAATGGGCCCCATCTGCTGGGGCGGGCCCACCAGTGGAGCGGTGCGGCGGTGCGCGGCTCCGGCAGGCGTTAGCGTTACCTGCGCGCTGCTGAGGAACGTGTCCAGGGCCTGGCGGTGGCTCCTCATCTGCTCCCTGAGCTGGGTCTGCTGCAGGAGAAGCCTCTCCTCTTGCGCCCTCTGCTGGTCGAGGAAGGCGTTCCTCTGCGCCTCCACGCGCCGCTGCGCCTCCACTAGCTCCCGCCGACGAGACTCCGCCTCCGTCGCCGCCGGCAGCAGCAGCGGGAGATCCGCCCCTGCGCGGGACGCCCTGTCCTGCTGACCGAGCGTCGCCGCTCCGGGGGGCTCCAGAGTGGGGAAGGCGGGGCCGACCGGCGGCGATTGGCAGGAGGGAGAGTGGGCGTGTTCCTGTGGCAGGGCGGAGGAAAGACTCTGGGAGGGGAAGTCCGTGTCACTGCTCTGCATGACCGAGAGGCCAAAGGGTAAATTGGGCGCCGTCCCTGGACGGGGCGCAGGAGCAGGGTCCTGAGGGGGCGTCGCTGCAGAGGGGGGTAAGGGCAGTGCGGGAGGGGCGCAAGGCCTGGGGAGGACTCCCGTGGGAGGCACCGGGGGCGGAGCCGCCTGCAGGTGCGGAAGGTTCCGGAGGCCCGCGGGGTTCAGAGAAGCCATGAGGGCTCTGGAATGCCTCATCTTAAGGGCGTGCTGGTATTCTGCCAGCCGACGGCGAGCCTCCTCTACCGACTGCCTATGGTTCCTGAAAACCAGAGAAAGCCATTGCTATTATTCACTTACGTAGCGTTATGAAGGGCGACTTTCACAACACAAGAGTATCATAAGCTGCATCAACACGAGCAGAGCTTCAGAACAGCCAGTCGTAACAAACGAAAACCGAGTGCAAAGACATCCAGATATGCAGTGAGAACTATACAAATAACTATACACATAGCACACACAAAATAAAATCATCTCAAAGCAGACTGTGCCCAGGTGTTTAAATGGGAAAGTAGACCAAATATTCCAATGGGTAAAGGACAGCAGCACTGAATTATTTTATACGGTAACCAGCCTATTAGCAAACATGAAATGACCCAGTACACACGCTCTAGGGCGAGAAATGCATTAGGAAGACAAGAAAATGAGACCAATCCTTTTAATTTATTAAATGGAACTGCGCTTCAAAAATGTTTTTACTGGACTATAAATATAATGGGCTTGATATTCCGTACAGCTAGAGAGAGAGAGAGAGAGATCACTCCATTTAATTTAATTTCCTCACAAAAGGTCCTCTTTTGAACTATGCGCCATTTTCATTTTGAGAGGCGGATAAATCAGAGCTCACATGTCCACATGACATCAATAAAAAACTATTTCCACCATTTTGTCCCCTGTAAACACTGTAAACAAATACGGGAGCACAAAAACAAGGGCTGAGGAGGCGTTCTGAGCTGAACCACAGACTGAAAATCATTATATACATCCTGCAGACCAGAGCTGCCAACTGCCATGTTATTCTTCCAATTGCACATTCCTTTCAGAACAGAAATTTAATGGAAATGTAAAACTTTTTGCCATGTATGGACACTTCGAAAAGAGAGGATAGTCGCACACTATAATGCTCACAAATAATTTATTGTCAAATAATCAACCTTTCGAGATGTATGCATACTTCAGCAACAAGGAAAAATCTGCGCCGCTTTTATTTATATATATATATATTTTTTCATTCATTTCAGCAATTACAAATATAGACGCATGCCATTGTTATTAAGCCAGATATTTATGAGGTCCTGAGACAGACCTGCGATCAGTGTTTGCAGTCATCAGAAAGCCTCACTGACAAAACGTCTGAGCCCTGATGACCTCCCCTCTCCCCCAAACCCCCGATGGTCACTGTTAAAGACAAATCACCGGTTCTGATCCAGAAGACGCTGCTGATACTGGCGGACCCTCCTCGAGTGCTCTTCTGCAGCCTCTGCAGCTGAAGACTGCGGCTCGGGGCTCTTCTGAAAGTCATTCACAAGTATTAGTGGTAGCAGCGATATATAAATATATATTTAAGCAATAGATCAGGAGACGGAGTGCGTTATTGGACATATAATCACTGCGGTGATGTCGCAGCAACGAGACCGAAGGTGGAGTTACGGAGTAGCTACTCTCTGCAGTGATTATATCCAATAACGCACAAATGCTCCAGTGATCTCTTGCTTTTATACAACAATGTTACCATAAACGTTAAGTAATAAAAAAAACATTGAAAATTTTATTTCGGATTTGCCAAATTGCTAGCACCCTGTTGCTGTAGCTATAGTTGTTGTTTATACTTCCTAGGCAACGCTCTACAGAACGCGTCTACGCACTGGCAGTGCGGTTATACTAAATACCAGCACTGGTGGAACGCAGTTCCGGGTTTTACTCAGTGCAGTTCTCCAGCTAACTCAGTAATCCTGGAAAACCTCCCAGTTGGAATGTCACTCAAGCCATTGCACTTAGAGCACATCGAGCCCAAAAGTGTAGATTCCCGTCCACTGGAGAAATGTTGGAGTAGTGTGCTCTGCTTCATTGAAATGATGGGATTAAAAGCTTTAAAAAGAACATTTTAATTATGTACTTTCATCGAGTTTAACAGCACACCGAGGCCACGCCAGGGACGACACACACACACACACACACAAAACTGTGTAGACGAGTCCAAAATGATTATCTTTCTGCTCGCGATGTTTTTAAAGATTGCGTACTTGGCACCAGCAAACCATGAAAAAGCTAAGCTACATGTTAAATTACTGATTGCATTTATTTGTGCCCAAATGCATCATTTTAATTAAATCCTCAATTCACAGTTCGGGGGACAGTGGAGCAGATACTGAATGGTGTTCCTCCTTCGCATCTAAAGCTATGTTTCCACTAACCCGTCTTAGCTGTATCTAGCCAATATGGCTGCCTGCATTTCAGCCGATAGGCTGATCTATTGCAGAAGTGCTGTTGAACCTGGAACGGTTAGCCTATTCTTTTTTGGTATCGTGTACATCCCCCATTACTCAAATCACGGACCTAGAGGGCAGAGAACTGCTGGTTTTCCCACCTATAGGCAGATATATATTTTATAATTATTTTAAGATATCATTACAAAAGAAAAAAAAAAGTTGCATTTTTAGTGGCAACATCCATCCACCCCTGGAAGAACGGCAGTGATATTTTTTTTAAAATAGGTCGACATGATAAAATAAATTATAGATAATTAAAGCACAACTGGACTTTGGTAGAACTTCACCCCTCCTCAGATGTGTCTGCGGCTGCCGCGACGATGGGGAGGGTGAGATAGCTATTTGCAGAGCATCACCAAGACTCATTTTGTAAAGCTGGCCTACCTCAACAGGACACACAGCAGGAGCAGAGGCTACTTCCTGTTCATGCGCTGGGACTTCCTGTTGGACACATTCCTCAGCATTTCCCTGAACGGCGGTCTGCGGCCGGTCTTTCGCCAGCTGTGACTGCTGCAGCTGGAGCTCCAGAGCCCTCCTCTCCTCCTCCAGCTGCTGCAGGAGGTCAATCTGCTCCTGCTTCTGCGCCTCCAGCTCCTCCACCTGTCAGCATTAGAGACAGATTCCTTTATTAGTCCCTTAGGAAATCCTGCTTGCGTCTTACAGGCGAAATGAAGAGTGCCAAATAAATCCTGCAAAACGCTTTCCAAACTAATGAGGAAGTAGTTCGTAATATTCAAAAAATAATAATTTATTGAGAATATCAATCAGTTTACATATGACAATGGTTATAAAGTGTAGATTATGAATAAAGATAGAATTAAAAATACATTTTAAAAAAGTAGTTATATGTGGTAATATATCCCGCTCTTGTTCTACAAGTTTTTACTTCCCAAAATTGTCGGATGAGTGCACAGTTCTGTGGATGGGTGTGCTCCTGAATCCCCTCAACAAACCCCCGGAAATAAGCGTTTCATCCTGGGATTTAAGTGCCCCCATTTGTGAGAAAAAGGCGCCCACCCAAAAGCTTTTTGACAAAGTTGACTCAAATATGCGCCCTCAAAGGAGTTAAGGGATCGTATTCGGTCACGGCCTTTGACCAAGACGTCTGGGGCCTTCCTGTTCTGCAATGCACAATAAGCAACTTGCAGTATAATTTAACTTCAGGAGCTTCTCGACAGCAACAGACAGGAAGTGACATACACACCCGCTTCCCCCTCTCCTCAGCAGCAGAGCTGATTCGCATCGCTTGCGTTCTGGGAGGCAGCAAAGTTCCAGCAATGATCGACTCCTCTGTGGTTTCGTGACCTGGAAGCAAAAAAGAGGTTCAGTTAGAACCAGGGTGCATCTCAATACTCATCCTCCACTACCACCTCCTCTCCTCTGTGCCTTGGAAACGGATATTTGCGTTTTAATCTAATGTGAAAATAGGGAATTGGATAAAGCTCGCTCGAAAACATTGTTGCTAATTTCAGAAGGTAGTGAGATTTTGGGGAATTAATTGGTTTAAAGACAGACTGGACAGATAGGTCAAAAGTTTCAACATGAATGGACTTTCTGCTTGCCAGACAACCGTAATTGCCTATAATGAATAGTAGCTAGGTTGGTAATTGGTATTATTGATAACGTTACTTTATTCGGTGGCTGCTACTTGGAAGGGCATGCTTGCTAACGTTATGTGGTATAGATCGCGTTAGCTGAAACTGGCTACGTGGCTATAAGTTACCAAAGCATAGCTACCAGTGGTAGCCAGAAAATACCTGGTTCAGACTAAGGCTGCACAAGCTCAGTGCTATGCAACAACAGAAAATATTTTGTCATTTTACCTGGAATTTTAGATGACATTTTTACTGTAATGTTAGCAATACCAGTCGGTATTCCTGCAATTGTATCTAGCAGACTTTCACGTTCAGAACGAGGTCTGTGGGGTGGGGGTGTGTCTCTCTCTGTGGACAGGGCCAAGGGATGTTGTGACAACAAATGTGGAGGAAAAACTGCATACTCCAGCTTTAATTAATGTCTTGACGCAAATCGCAATGTCAGGTACATTGCATACTGTACATGCAAATACTTGTACTCCAAACGTTCAGGACGTTTTGCATACTTCCAGGTAGGAGAGTGGAGGAAAGGAGGTGGGGAGTGAAGAATTTGGGACGCACCTCCTGTGTTTTTAACAGGGGGTCCATGGACCCCTGAGGGTGCTTTAAGTTACTGTACAGGGTCCCTGGCCAGACATGATATGCAACGACTTTAGATTTGGAAAAATACATTCCAAAATATAAACTTTTTTTTTTTAAATATAACCTTTTTTAACTTATGATAGGGGTTCCCTGGATGCCTTTGAGCCTGGGGGGAGGTCCATAGATTAGAATAACCCCTGAGTTAGAGTTATTCCCAGACTGAACTGAAAATAGAAGGGACAAAAAGAGGCGGGACCTTGTGAAGGCTGATGGTGGTCTGGCTGTGGTGGGACAGGGGGCTGCCGTCCCGTTCTGTCCCCGCTGGCCAGTGAGCCGCTCTCGATGGTCATGCCGTCTGCGGCCATCTCGCCACCACCAGCACGGCTGCTCCACTGGCTCCTCTGGCTCCTGATCCTATTCAGCAGCTTCTTCAGTGCATGTGGAGGAGCGCCATCTGGTGGCTCATCTGGAAAGTGCAACAGCATGGAAAGGGCACACAAGTCAAACATTAGTCATTTAATCAGTCCAAATGGCACACTTTACATTGACATATTCAATATTTAGATACATTTATATTTGCTGAAGCAGGGTTAAGTATCTTACTCAAGGGTAAAACATTTAACCCACAAATAAAAATGATCCACACTCACTCCGGGTAGACAATAGGTGTCCGACTGCAAAAAAATAGCCCATCTGACAAATACTCAAAACTAATTGTACCAGGTCTATAATTCCTCATTTAAGGGGCGGATCTGTGGTCAAGGTCCGGCCGTTTTGCGGTTAGTGAGGTAATTTGCAGCCGCTAACTGCCTGAGTGTACTAATGGTGTATTCAAATGATCTCGGAAGCCGGAATATTTCAGATTTGATTGTGATAGAAAAAACGATTTGAACGTGACACCCCGGTGACGAGCATCATGGGAATCCGACATTCAACTTGGGTACCATCCTGAGGTCCCCGAGATCACCGAGGTGACAAAACATGCATCAGAGGTCAAAGGTAAACAGCTGAGCATCTGTAAACATGGAGATCTGGGGCTAGAGAGACCTGTTGCGTGGTGTATGTAGCCTTCGGCGTTTGTCATCTTCAATCGTTTTTGCATACGCTATTTAAAACATCTGGAACCGCAAATGCTGATCAGAGGCCAGCCAAACAAGCATCAGCTTTCTGCGGGCGTCCATGTTTTTTTGCCGCTGAGCATTTGAACACCTTTATCGCAACGAACAGGACCATCGTCACCACAAACGTCACGCACGATCCTCCCGTGTTGGCCACTTGAATACACCATAATTCTACTGTGGAATTTGTGATCTGATAAAGACAATAGGTGTGAACCTTGCGTTTCTGTGGGGGGCACTGGGGACTGGTGGTCCAGTTCTTCTTGCTCTGGCGAAGGTGGCACCTCAGGTTCCAGGGTCACGTCCAGGTCATCGTCATGGGCATCGGATGACAGGGCGGGAAGTGGCTCCGGAACCAACTGCAGGACCAAATCTCCCTTAATTCCTGCAGAGACCAAGCAAGAGGGTAGCTTCCCATCCACTGGAGAAATTTTGGAGTAGTGCTCTGCTTCATTGAAATGATGGGATTAAAAGCTTTAAAAAGAACATTTTAATTATGTAAATCCCAGAACCCTCCCCAATCTGGAACACAGATCAAAGGGCGGTGCTTTTATACGTTTCAATCCGATAGCCTGAACATAACCTACCACGGAGGAGGTTAGCTGTGCAGAGTAAGTTGTCGTGGCAATATACCCCGATTAAAAGTGAGTCGAGTGATAGAGAAAATGTATCATGAATACATGATACAGACGCACATGATACAGAAAACCCTTCATTGAAGCTTCATTTAGCTCGCCACCCCCTTAATCTCGCTTCGTAGTACACCCCCACAGGTAACTAGGCTAAAAAAACTAAAAGAAAGGCAGTACGTCGTTCTCCCGTGTACATGTCCTCGAAGGCGAACTCCAGATCCCGTTGGCGGTCTTCTCTCATTTCCTGCCTGCTGTAGAGGGGCTGGAAGGCCTGCGGGGGCATCTGTGATACGGCCCGCCTGCGCCGCAGCAAGTCTGCCTGCTGCATGTGCGCCAGCTCCTGCAGGAAGCGCTCTCTGTCCTGCGGAACCAAACACAGGGCACATCAAAATCAATCCCTGCATGTGCGCCAGCGCCTGCAGGAAGCGCTCTCTGTCCTGCGGAACCAAACACAGGGCACATCAAAATCAATCCCTGCATGTGCGCCAGCGCCTGCAGGAAGCGCTCTCTGTCCTGCGGAACCAAACACAGGGCACATCAAAATCAATCCCTGCATGTGCGCCAGCGCCTGCAGGAAGCGCTCTCTGTCCTGCGGAACCAAACACAGGGCACATCAAAATCAATCCCTGCATGTGCGCCAGCTCCTGCAGGAAGCGCTCTCTGTCCTGCGGAACCAAACACAGGGCACATCAAAATCAATCCCTGCATGTGCGCCAGCGCCTGCAGGAAGCGCTCTCTGTCCTGCGGAACCAAACACAGGGCACATCAAAATCAATCCCTGCATGTGCGCCAGCGCCTGCAGGAAGCGCTCTCTGTCCTGCGGAACCAAACACAGGGCACATCAAAATCAATCCCTGCATGTGCGCCAGCGCCTGCAGGAAGCGCTCTCTGTCCTGCGGAACCAAACACAGGACACATCAAAATCAATCCCTGCATGTGCGCCAGCTCCTGCAGGAAGCGCTCTCTGTCCTGCGGAACCAAACACAGGGCACATCAAAATCAATCCCTGCATGTGCGCCAGCGCCTGCAGGAAGCGCTCTCTGTCCTGCGGAACCAAACACAGGGCACATCAAAATCAATCCCTGCATGTGCGCCAGCTCCTGCAGGAAGCGCTCTCTGTCCTGCGGAACCAAACACAGGGCACATCAAAATCAATCCCTGCATGTGCGCCAGCGCCTGCAGGAAGCGCTCTCTGTCCTGCGGAACCAAACACAGGGCACATCAAAATCAATCCCTGCATGTGCGCCAGCGCCTGCAGGAAGCGCTCTCTGTCCTGCGGAACCAAACACAGGGCACATCAAAATCAATCCCTGCATGTGCGCCAGCGCCTGCAGGAAGCGCTCTCTGTCCTGCGGAACCAAACACAGGGCACATCAAAATCAATCCCTGCATGTGCGCCAGCGCCTGCAGGAAGCGCTCTCTGTCCTGCGGAACCAAACACAGGGCACATCAAAATCAATCCCTGCATGTGCGCCAGCGCCTGCAGGAAGCGCTCTCTGTCCTGCGGAACCAAACACAGGGCACATCAAAATCAATCCCTGCATGTGCGCCAGCGCCTGCAGGAAGCGCTCTCTGTCCTGCGGAACCAAACACAGGGCACATCAAAATCAATCCCTGCATGTGCGCCAGCTCCTGCAGGAAGCGCTCTCTGTCCTGCGGAACCAAACACAGGGCACATCAAAATCAATCTCCGTGCCAAGCAGCCACACTTCACACAGGACATCTGGCCACGCCCTTAAACGTACGCAAGGCAAATCCTATAACACTGCTGTCAGGGTGTGTAATTAGCACCCTATAACACTGCTGTCAGGGTGTGTAATTAGCACCCGTCACCGGCCAAATGCTGGTCAAATTTTCATTGTGGCTGGTAAGATTTTTACTCTAGTGGCCACTTTGGCCGGTAACCAACCAGGTTGTGCTATATTGTAAAAGGGAATGTGGCTGGTAACATGTTGAAAATGGCTGGTGATTTTTAGAATGGGTCAGTGGGTGAAAAAGTTAATTTCATACTGACTGCTATAATTATCAAGGTTATTCCAAGGTTATTATCAAGGTTGAAACTAGCCGGACACCTTAAAATACATAAAGGCAGCTACAGAGTGTTTAAAACAGGGAGCAGACACGTACGCGGACGGACAGTGCGCCAGACTTTTACCTTTCATAGTCGAGCGTACCAACCCCCCTCTGTACACCGGTGGTACATGTGCAGGTGAAACGACAGGTCTGCACGGACGACTGCCATGATGTCATTTAGGTCCCTGCTGCGGACGTCCGTACGCATACTTTTGGCGACTATGAAATTAAGTGGCCTAAACGTGGACCCGAGGCCCAGGCGTTTGGAGTACCTGGTTGAGATGCTCCTTCCTCAGGGCGTGGCCTCCCCTCAGCCTGGCCTTAGCGAGCTGCTCCCTCCTCTCGCGCTCCTCCTCCTTCCCCAGCTCCTCCAAACGCTGCGCCTCCTCCTCTGCCGCTCGTCGTGCGTCCGGCTGCGGCCAGAAACATGGAGCAACAGTCAACCAAAGCCGGCAGACATGAGGAAGAAATTTGGGTACCGACCAGGCATGGGACCATATGAAAATTTCATGTCACGATTATCCGGGCCAAAATAATTGTGATTCACGATATTATCCCGATATCATCAAAATATGCTTAAAACGGCACTAAAACTTACCGGAATCACTTTACATTACATTTTGTTAACAAATATTTTTATTGCACCATAGGACATTTTTTTGTGAAAATCCTTTTTAGTGAAAGACAAATAAGGACAGATTCAGACTCTCGCCAACACCCAGCAGGTAATCACAATGAGAGATTATCCTGGCCAAAATAATTGAACCGTCCGCCCGACCTGAACCAAGTGGATCGTGCCCGGCTCACGCCTCAAGAACATCAGCGACACCCAATTTTACGTTTTTTTTGCGGGGGCAAGCCGAGCCTGCAGCCATGGTGACGATTCATGAGGGCTCCCCCTTGTGGCAAATGGCAATTCAGAATAAATCAGTAAATGAATAGGACTGTACGTTAGTGAGCTAGACAGCTTTTTCAAGTCACTCGTGAGGAAATTCACGCTCATGTGAGGATATTCACGATTATCCCGATAATGGAAATTCACTATGATAAAATGATCTTGAGTGTTTTTATCGCAATCTATAAAATCTCAAAAGAATAACTTTTATTTTCCCGTTAGGGAACCATATCCTCCCATCCCTAGTTCCAACCAGGGCACAACCCATCAAAAGAAACAGCATCGGGTCTTCATTGCCTTGGCCCAAAACAAAAGCCTGCACCAATTACCTCACAATTTCATCTTGAGCGCTGTGGGGAAACGTGTGGAGTTGGGCCTTGCCACTAACTGTACAGAGAACTCAAGCGCAAAGCAGTCATCGCTCCACAATCATTCAAAATACAAGGAGAGGATGTTTTGCACAGTTCTGGCCATCTGACCAAGCGCTTACCTGCTCCGTCTCGTCTTCACGATCCACAGCTGCCTCTGGCATATGGAAATGTGTGACTGTGAAATTATCTACATCAGACATTTTGACTGGGGGTGGCTTCTTTGCCTCAATTTTCTGAAATGAAGAGATGAGATTAAAAAAAGGCCAATTAATTACTTAAAATTAGTAAGAAGTGCGGTGATGGAATTAGCTTTTGTTTATCAAGAACAATTACTCACTTCAAATGGTTCTGGTGAGGGGGGAGGGAGACAGGCCACTTTTGCGGCCCTCTCCTTCTCCACCAGGATTGCTTTTCTCCTGGCCTGGATGTGTCTGTGCGAGGCAAATGTTTAAATAAAGTTCACCACTTGCAGGAACCGGTCGCATAGGCAAAGGGAAAATACAGTACATAAACAGGATCTATATCTGGTTACACAGAATGTAACTAGTGCAGTTCTGGGAAGTTTAATATCCCCAGGATGAGAACGAAAGCAAAAGCCAAAAAGCGACCGCAGCCCGGCAGGACTGGAGTTTGAGCCCCCTGAGACATTAAAAGTGACGTGACTAGAGCAGTACTGAGCTGATGAGCTCACCGGGTCTGGTGCTCCTGCTGTCTCAGTCTCTGGGTTTTTAACACCCTCAAGGCCTCGCGGTGCCGTTCAGCCGCCCTTTCATGCTGTTCCTCTGCCTTTTGTGCGATCGCCTCCAAGTCTGGTTCCTGCAACAACAAAAACACACCATTCACTTTCACAGCTCAGGAAAGGATTTAAAAGGCAAAGCATCTGAGGTTTGACAATGTAACATTTTCAATGTTTGGCCGTTTTCCTTGTTTTATTTATTTAACCAGACGGTCCCTTGAGATATAAAATCTCTTTTTCAAGGGAGACCTGGCCAAGGCAGCAGCACTACAGTGCATACAAAGACTTAAAATCAAAATTACACACATATATACAATACAAACAATAACCGGAAACATGCTTAACATCAACAGTAAAGAAATGCATGCAAATTTCCCATAGACTTCAATGTAAAATGGTGCTACAGCAAAACAAATGGAACTCTCATGCTTTAATGGATTTTCAAGAAACTTCATCAGGTGGTACATCAGTAAATTCCGCATTGAACCATAGAGCGAATTTTGATTATTCTGTTGCCATGGCAACGACCGCAGCCAATCAAAAAACAGTAGGCTGTAATGTAAAAAGTTAAGATAGCAAAAAATGGATCTATGGTTTAATGGAACACGTATCATAGAGTATCTGTGCAAAATTTGGTGCAATTCTGATGTTTGGTTATGGAGATACATTCGTTTTGCTGCGGCAGGTTATGCAAATTTGACATTTTGAGAAAACGGCCTTTAAAGTTACATAATTCACATGACATCACAACCATTTGATAAGTTATGCACTACTCAATTGATATAATTCCATTTCCTTGTAATAATATGACAATGATACATGTATGAGTCTTGTACATGTAGTCATTTGCAATAAATGTTTGTTTAAATTAGTCATCTGGAGGTTGTTCTGGTAACATTAAATGATTGAGAAATAAAGATCGAAATTGATATTACGTAAAAAAATAATCATTTTTAAAAATCATCTGTACATGTATACAGTACATGTAATTTCTTGCATGTAAATTGCATTCAAAATAGACAGAATTACGCAATTCAACAGACAGAATTATGCAATTTCAATTATGAAAATGATAATGAAATATGATTGGGGGGGGGAGTCTATGGGAAATTTGTAGTGATGTTACGGATGATACCGAAGCTCCGAGCTGTGTGTCGAGTACGTAGGGCACTTTCTACAGAAGCCTCGCACCGAAGCTTGTATCACTTTCAGAGAAGCACGTGATCGATGACAAACGAGGCCTCGGGTGCTGTAGAACCATTTGATCGGTTTGTTTTGCGTTTTGGGCGGAATTAGGGGTTTTGAATTGTAGATATAAAGGAGCGATATCCCCCTTATTTCGAGGGTTGTTGCGGAGCGTTTATTATTATTGGTATAATTGCTATTGAAAGTTTTTTGAAGATTTTTTTGAGGAATTTTTGGAGTATTTTTTATTTTTTTGTACAACTTTTGTACAGTTTTGTACAAAAATAGGCTAATGGAACCTGCATGGAAGCGAAACTCTTCTCCTGCTTGGGAATATTTTGACCCGATATCTCCAAATAAGGCAGGCCTAAGTGGCGTAGATATGAAAACACACAAACGCTATTCGAACACTGGGCTAGCAATCGACTGTGCATGTAGTTCGTTGGTTGTTATTTTAACGTAACTACAGCAGATTATTACAATTTGTTTAATATTATTATGATTTGATTGTTATTTCTTATTCTTTCTTATCATTATCATCTGCATTCCTTCTCAAATGGCATATTATTTAATTTTGAATGTAAAGTGCTTGCTGTGCCTAAAGGAGCTGGATTACAGCAATAATACCTCGTCCAGGCATTATCGGGCAATGCATGAAAATGCACCTGCCAATGAGCAAGAAACCAGCGGAGGTCATTTATTTATTTTACTTTTTAATAGCAGTTATGGTTGCTTTATCATAATCATACATGTTGATAAAAATACATTTGCATATTGTTATTTTGCCATAGGTTCCAGAAAGCAAGAACTTGATGAGGCCGTAAATAAAAATCTCCCTTTTCAGTCACAAAAGCACCTTCCCTTTCACTGCCCATACTGAAGCACATTCACTTTCACTGCCTAGTTACAGAAACACTTTTACTGCTCAATAGAACCCCACACAAATGTTGTCCCCCTTTATATCAATCTTCCCGTTTTTTTTCATTTTGAAAGTTAATATATTATTACATATATAATTTTATAGGCTAATATATCTTAGTATAAAACAAATCTAGCCTAATGACAGTTACAAATAAAAATCATATGTTAGTATATCGCTTGAGCGGGGTTTTGAACTGGTACTTTCTCTTACAGCAATGGCTCTGAAGTCCGACGCGTTACCAGTGAGCTAAAGGGTCGCTTGTTGCTAGTTTGCGGCAACTTCGTTATTTTGAACCTGGGGTCTAATTTGTAATGATTTCATTGCTCTAAATTACTTTTACCAGCAGGTGTCACTAGTGTACACTGTGTTGAATGAGGCTTCGAGTAATGAATCTATTTGCGATACAATTGGCTGCAAAGCCTCAGTGCTTCAGGAAGCCTCATTTCGCCATCACTAGAAATTTGCATTTCTTTACTATTGATGGGCCCTTAATCTTCATGAGCTATATGTGTAGGAAAAAAAATAAGGGTGAGGGGGAAAAATTCTAAAACTTCAACAAGCATCTGTGGAACTTGCGTTTTCTTTGGCGTTGCGATGACCCTCCCCTAAGGTCTCCAGACTGTCCTGATAGAGTTTTTCCAGGGACTGCAGCTTCTCCCTCTGCTGTCTCTGCCATTCTTCATGCAGGTCATCCGCCAGGCTCTGTAGCTCACGGTCACGCCGACGCTGCACCTCGGTGCGTATCTTCAGCGCGATACACCGCTCCTGCTCTCGAACCTGAAAAGCAAACAGGCCACGCTGACAGGACAGACTCGGGCCAACTCTCAACAATGAAGGGAAAAACAAGTGCTGTACACAGAAGTGTCTCCAGTGTGAATTAACTGACAAGGAACCCAGAAGAACACTGGAGCCTGTATCCATAAACAGGGTTCCCACTCTTTTCAAGACATTACTTTCCAGGATATTTTGGCAGGTCTCATTTTCCATGACTGAAAAAATGCATCAAGAAATTCCAGATTTTCCAGGATGAGTTAGAATCCTAATAAAGCATTTTATAGCAGGAATGCTGATTTGGGATCAGTTTTTTCTTTTAGGTCATAATAGACAAGGTTACACTATGTACCAAGGAAAACTGATCATAGAACACCACTCCTGCTTGGAGAGGTTCTGAACATAACCCCCCGTAACTGATGGTGTGAAAAGATACAAAACTAATAACCCCTTCAAAACACTGACTTTTTTCCCGAACTGATTCCAGTTCATAATTTTAATAGTAAGCGTGCAATTGTACGTCTATAGTGCTGTAATTGCCAGTTAAACACGCAGCATATCGTTTACTGCATTACTTTGGACGCGAGTTATACTAAAACGGTCATTTATAATAAAATGTGTACATTTTTAAATAGCTTCTAGTCTCAAACTGACTCAAAGAGGAGCGATTTATGCTCAGATTGAACCATCGATAGGGACGTTTTGCTCTATGGATGTAAAATAAGCTTGTTTGGTCGAGTTGATCAGTCTGACCTGTTGCAGTCTTAGTTTCCTCCTTCTTTCGTGCTCTTCTTTAATTAGTTGGGCTTCTTCGTTTGGACTTAACCTTAATCTACCCACTTTCGCAACTTTCCTCTTCATGTTTCCTTAGATTGCCAAACGGGTCCATATAATTACGTTAACTGCTTACAAATACAAAAGTTTGCAAAGCTGTGCTTACAAACTAGCTAATAACGCTACGAACGTAACGTTAGCTAAAAGTTAGTGTAACGTTAATTTTCGTTGACCACTCAAACAACAGTGTCCACATGTTAATTAGCTTCGTGCCGTTAGCTACCGTAACCTTAGCTAGCGTTAGCTACAAACAGTTCGCTTCGTACTGGCTAGCGAGTTACATTTATTAAAATCATAAAACTCGTAATTCCAGAGCTACATTTCGTTAAAGTAACGTTTTTGCCAACCTTTACGCCACAGTCAACATCTAGCTGGAAAGCTAACATTAGCCTTAGCCAACGTTCACTCGTCCTGAGAAAAGCCAAGTTAACGTTTGCGAGGTTGCTAGAAAGTCAACTAGCAACGCTAGTTAGCTAGCTACCTAGACTCACGTTTGATAACGTCCTGTTCATAACACGTTTTGAATCATAACAGGATCTAGGAGGCTCAGTGATAAATGCAATTTGTCATCTATTTATTCAGATTTGTTGTATCGGTTGCCAATAATCGCTTGAAATTCGATTCTGCTCTGCTTTCCTTTGCTTTCCTTTGACGAGTCTGTTTCTGCAGCAAACAATGAAGGTTTGGTAGTTATCGTCAAAATGACGTAATATCCGCTTTTTTAAACTGCCCGCTGAACTGAGTGTAAACAGCGGGAACCAGGCCTGTTATATTTTTATACAGTCTATGGTTAATCCAGGCCTGTTAATCCGCGAATGTAGCCTAGTATGTAATATAGTAACATTCATTCATAAATAAAAGCAGCCATTATCAGGACTGCTTTAACACATGTGGTATATAAAACTGCCGTTTCAAACTTAATATTACTAAATTAGCTAACAATTGAAGTCTGCACAAGGACCAATCAAATGCTATCAGAGCGATGCATTCTGAGAAACGTGGTCAAGTAGGCTACAATTGGCTTAAATTAAACCTTATATATATATATTTTTTTTTTTTTAAACAGTGTATGCTATTATAGTAACATTAGTTGAAGGGGCCTCGACTTTACAAAAGGGAAAAGTCTGCTTACTGCATTTGTCACATGGGCATCAATTTAGAGTGGCACTTTTTTTTTATTGTATATAAATACGCGCAGTAACTCATCTTTATAATGCAGATATCCACTCAACTGAGCACGTTAAAATATATGAGCCGATCAATCATTTTTAAAATGAAGTTAATATGCGCAAAAATGCCTCGAACTGCAGCACAACCTCAGCACTGACTGAACTGCTGTGACCTCTAGAATCTCGCGATAATTTCCCGTTTACGTCACTTCTCGTGAGATTTGATCCATTTTCATTGTGTTTTTGGTAAGGTTCTCATCCTGGCAGTGTGTAGTTTGCAAAAGCTTATTAAATGTAGAGTTTAGTTTATATTTGCATATAGACTGCTACGTTGCCTAACTACGCATAATCTTCATTTGTTTTCATGAGATCGGGAAAGGGAGGTAAGCTTGATAACATTTTTCGATAGCACTTTTCATGTAAGTTGCTAGCTAGCTAACGTTGACTTTACGACAGTGGATACTAACGTTAAGTTATTAGACTTAGCGGTGAATGTTCTTTATTTTTCACTATGTAGAGTGAGTCAAATGCAGAACCCTACATTAGCTCGTGATGTTGCTAACTCGTGTGATAGCCTGAGGTCGGGCGAATTAGGTTGTGACAGCTAAGATTAGGCTAGGTTGCCAGACAGAACCACGGTCTATTTATGAATTTAATTATGGTTAAAATGCATTGGTGGCATTTTGAACAGTTCTACATTATTTATTTTTCACTTTTCAGTTTGAGCCGTGCCTAACATCATGTCGGGTGGTCCAGCGGTCCGGGTGAGCATCGAGTCCTCCTGTGAGAAGCAGGTGCAGGAGGTCTCCTTGGATGGACTGGAGACGTACGTTCCGCCTCTTTCTATGTCGCAGAACCTGGCCAAACTTGCACAGCGCATCGACTTTGGCCAGGGGTCCGACTCTGAGGAAGATGGTGTGGATGGAGAGTCCAGGGAACAGGAATGGGGGAAGCAGGACCCTGAAGAGGAGGAAGGTCCGTTTTTTTTATTTTTATAAAAAAGCATTTTTACACTCATGAACATAATTCCTTTACTCATCACAGGAAAGGCTGGTTGCAGCATTGTGCTCAAAGCAACTCATGAAACTGATGCTCATAAACAAACTTGTTTATGGAAAGTAGACCAGCCATCATGTCGCTTGCAGAATTTTTTTCTTTCTTGTGTGTTCACTGTTGTATGACCTAACGCACACCCGTGTCACCATTACTGGCCATCACAATTTGATTCTCATAATAAGTTCAAGGGTTACACAAATGCCAGAGGGTGGGTTGGGAATGAGGATCTGGAGGTAAGATTTTGTGATTGTAAGGTTTGTAAGCTTGTTGGCTTCAGGCTTTTTTTTTTTTCTCTCCCCTTGCAGGCACCGTAAAATTCCAGCCATCGTTGTGGCCCTGGGACTCTGTGCGAAACAACCTGAGGAGCGCACTGACGGAGATGTGCGTGCTCTATGATGTTCTCAATGTCGTCAAAGAGAAGAAGTACATGGCCCTGGACCCCGTTTCGCTGGACCCCACTGCCGGCAAGGTACACAGTGCTGCCAATTTCTCATCACAGTGCCAGGGTTTTTATTTGAATGCATTCTATTGCGCAGAACGGAAAACATCAGCGCGCTAAGATGATGCACACTTTTCATTTAGGATAGTAATAGAGTATGCATCAACACCACAAGCTCGGTGGGTGGCATGGTGGTGTAGTGGTTAGCACTGTCTCCTCGCAAAGAAGGAGGTTCTGGGTTTGAGTCCTGGCCTGGGTCCTCTCGCTCTCTGTGGAGTTTGCATGTTCTCCCTGTCCTGGATACTGTGGCTTCCTCCCACACCAAAGACATGTATGTCAGGTTAGGTATATGCTTGCCATTGTCCTTCACTAAAGGCACTGGCTTCAGAACTGGAGATGATCCCTGGGCACTGCACTGTGGCTGCCCACTGCTCCTAAGAATGGGATAGGTCAAATGCGGAGGACAAATGACCCCACAGGGCCAATAAAGTATTAAAAAAGGCTTGCAACATGCATTAAATCCCCTGAAGAGAGTAGAGCTGATATTTTACTTTCCCACACTTCAGACTCCTCAGGTGTTTCAGCTCATCAGTAAGAGGAAATCTCTGGCCACGGCAGCACAACTCCTCCTTAAGGGCGCGGAGAAGCTGAGCAAGTCAGTGGCTGAGAACCAGGAGAACCGGCGGCAGAGGGACTTCAACTCGGAGCTTCTCCGTCTCCGGTCCCAATGGAAGCTGAGGAAAGTGGGAGACAAGATCCTGGGTGACCTCAGCTACAGGAGTGCGGGTATGAACATGGTGGCTTGGCACCTGTGTAATGCACACGGAAGTAATGGGCATCCTGGGTGACCGCCTGTGTAATGGGCATCTTGGGTGACCACCTGTGTAATGGGCATCCAAGTCAAATGTGATCAAGCAAACAA
This sequence comes from Synaphobranchus kaupii, assembly GCA_029718625.1. Taxonomy (NCBI): domain Eukaryota; kingdom Metazoa; phylum Chordata; class Actinopteri; order Anguilliformes; family Synaphobranchidae; genus Synaphobranchus; species Synaphobranchus kaupii. Next base: position 7,766,800 of record CM056378.1, read on the forward strand.
AGAGAAAAGGGGAGGGAAAAGGTTCAATAAGGCACGTCAACTTTATTGTCTTATTTTAGGGTCGCTGTTTCCTCATCACGGCACTTTTGAAGTGATTAAAAACACAGACATCGACCTGGACAAGAAGATCCCTGAAGACTACTGCCCTCTGAATGTTCAGATTCCTAGTGACCTGGAAGGATCTGCGTACATTAAGGTGACGGAAGCCCCCTCAGTTTTAGCGGGAAATGGATGATCTGGGCCCCGTTTCCCAAAATGATCTTAGATAAAGATCATCTTAGGCTGTTTTCTTTTTATATTACTTTCATTGCTTGTTTGTTTTCTATCATTTGTTTGTTGTCTGTCTTCCTCTATTTTTATCATTTGTTTTATGTAATGTCAGTCAATTGTAATCATTTTAATCATAAAATGAATAAAGCACAAACACAAAACACTCTGGAAACGGGGCCCTGATCAAGTTTGAGTGTTTTTTTTTTACAAGTGCATTTTTTTAAAAATTCTTACCCTCCCATTCCAGGTTTCAATACAGAAACAATCTCCTGATATTGGTGACCTTGGTACCGTGAACCTCTTCAGACGACAGCCCAAGGCTAAAGCGGGTATGGAAAAGTGCACCGTTGCTCTATAAATACACCTTTCCACCTTCATTTTCAATAACCTTTATTTATATCTCGGTGGCACGTCGAGGGAAAGGCCCTCATTTACAATGGTGCCGAGTTACAGGGGCAAGAGATGAAAAGAAATGGAATAAGAACAAAGAAACAAGAAGAAGAAAAATTAAGGGTGTGTGCACATATGTAGGGGTAGTGGTGTATGGTTGACATGTACAAAATAACACGTATTGGCCCCTGTCCATGTGGGTTTGACCTCTTTGTAGGAACTCAAGCCTGGCACGGGAAGCTGGAAGCCGCCCAGAACGTCCTTCTCTGCAAGGAAATATTCGCTCAGCTGTCTCGCGAAGCAGTCCAGATCAAGTCCCAGATCCCGCACATCGTGGTGAAGAACCAGATAATCTCCCAGCCGTTTCCAGGTGGGATATGGAGCCGTACAGACCCATGTGCATTACACCGTGTGAAATGTTCACGTCTTTGTGTTGATTATAAATCGAGTTTCGTACGTCTCCTTTCTCATGGTGAAGGTCTACAGCTGTCTATCTCTCTGTGTCACTCCACCACTGGAGACAAGAAGAATCAGAAAGCTTCTCCGGAAAAACCCAAACCAGACGATCACCTCTATGTGCTGGAACACAATCTGCACCAACTTATGAGAGAGGTGCGTGTGCGTACACATGCGTGCTCGTGTACATATATATCGTAAATAAATATAGCACTATAGTATATAGTCCCTTTATAGCACTATAGTAACACTGCAAATTAAATGTGGGACCTCAGCTGAGAATCGGCTGACAGGACTCAACTAGCTCTGAACTATGTGAAATTTCTGCAGTTTGGGTTGTTGCCTGCACCAGTCAGAGCTTGAATACTGTTATTATATTACATTATAGGAATTTAGCAGACGCTCTTATCCAGAGCAAATTTAAAAAAAAATGTTTATTATACAGCTGGATATTTTACTCTTCAGGAGAGAGCCCACAGCTAAAGCGGGTATGGACAATATAAATGCAACTTGGAACAGTAATTACGTTTTTAAAGGGTGTTTTACTGAAGCAATTCAGGTTAAGTATCTTGCTCAAGGGTACAACGGCAGTGTCCTACCAGGGAATCGAACCTGCAACCTTTGGGTTGACATCTCCCACCAGGGCATGAATGACCTGGCCAGAGTGGTTTATGGATTCTAAAAATTACCGGCCATTTTCAACATTTTACCAGCCACATTACCTTTTACAATATAACACAACCTGGGTGGTTACCTGGCAAAGTGGCTGCTAGAGTAGAAAATCGTATCGGGCACAATCAGAATTTTCACGGCATTTGGCTGGTGGCGGGTGCTAATTTCACACCCCTGGCTGTCTCTCCAGTTTCATAAGCAGACTCTGAGCTCCGTGGTGATGCCACATCCTGCTAGCGCCCCCTTTGGCCACAAGCGGCTGCGACTGGCGGGACCCATGGCGTACGACAAGGCCGAAATCTCCACCCTGCAGCAGTGCGAGGGTCTGCTGGAGAAGATTATTAAGCAGGCCAAGCACATCTTCCTCAGGAGCAGGTCAGTCCCTGGGAGCTTGGATAATCGTTAAGGGTGTAAATATGCATTTTCAATCTGATGTTGCTTACATTTATTGGAGTAGATATGAATAATAAAAAGCATATTGAGTGCTGGAATTACTAGGAACTTGTAACATGTGAGCCTAATTCACAAAAGGTCTAAATCAAGTACCATGCATAAGAGAAAAAGGGAATGTCAAAGGCTGATGTTAATGTGAAAATATTAAAAACCGCTGTGAAAAACACGTTGCACATTTATATTTGCAACATGTTAGATTTTCATGTGCTACTTAATATGAACGAATCCATCCTGGCTGGACGCAGGAGTCTTATATAAGCAGCTCTGATGGTAACCCAGAGAATGACATTTTGTTTTTGATAATCCTGCTAAAAGTGATTGAGTGTATCTTGTACTATAACTGTTTGTTTTTTCCTAAAATCGTTGAGAAATTTCCTTTTTTTGAACACAAACCTGTATAGTGAATTAATGTGAAAAAAAGTAAATTTAAATAGGATTGTGGTCATATTTCAGCCTGGTTAAAAACCAGTGTGTATACATTAAAATAACATGTAAAACTACATGAAATAGTCACAGTTGATGGTTTCTGCAAAAGATGAAGGTATAATGTCTGCATACTGTCTTCCTCAGTGAAATTATTTTATATTCTGATGGCAAGCTTATGAATTTAGTCACTGAAGTTCTTTTTGTCTGCAAACGATTTCACTCACGAAGGCAGAATACAAAAGTGTTGGATTTCTTAGTCTTGCCTTTAATGGAGAATATACGGCGTGAGCTGATGGTTTTTTGCAGTAACTACTTTTATAATGTCTCATTATTATAAGATCACAGGGGTCTTCGACAGACAATTTGAGTGCTATCGTAGTCGATCGGAAATTGGCCTCGTACATAAACAATAGGGAGAAACCTAACTCCTAATTCTCACGCATAATGCACTGCATTTACAGGGGACACTCGAGCATCATAAAAACGAAGAAACGGACACATTTATTTGGACATTATCTGAACAATATTCTGGACTGTTTGCTGTTGTAAATGAAACAAATTGTTTTGACTAATGTATGATATGTACATTTAAATTCGACTTATTTGGACTTTATTATTTTATTTTATTTTATTTTATTTTATTTTTTCTTTCTCGGACTGTTTTGTTATAAAGCAAATTCAGCTATGCTGTTGTGATACGAAATAATCTGTTTTAAACAAATGTATAATGTGAACATTCAAATTTGATTTGGGAATTGGGGCGGGACCTTGATAAGCAGTCTGCTTTTTCCCGTATCCCTTTTCGGCAGGTACTGTGTTTGTTCAGGGCATATTACAGAAATTGTGATGAAGTGTGACTATATGCGTTGCCGAAATAAATTTTAAAAAATGTAAAAAAAAAAATTTAAAAACCTCAAAGCTGACTGTTCGTTGTGAATCACCGCAGGAACTGCGGCGGACGATCGACAGCCTGGCCAGTCGCATAGAGGACCCTCAGATTCAGGCTCACTGGTCCAACATCAATGACGTGTACGAGTCCAGCGTCAAGGTGCTCATTACCTCTCAGGGTTATGAGCAGATCTGCAAGTAAGTGTCGCACGGTGTCTGAGGTCTCAGACAAAACAACGAAAGCTTAGTGTTCTTATTTCTGACAATATATATATATTTTCTTTTGTTTCGATTGTGGTTAGGCTTCATTTCAGAGTAGTAGTGTTTACATCCATTCCTGGGTATAGTAATGGAGGGGGATAAGTGCCTATGGTCCTGACTGGACCAGAGGGACTGAAGTTCTCCATCTCGATTGTACACTGCTATTATACCCTAGAATAATGTTCTTCGAAATACTGGATGTGTTTGTTAGTTTGCTAACTTCATAGTTTCTTGTTAGTGGGAAATGACATTGTATAAGAAAAGGGGTTGGTAACCTCTCTCATGTCCCTTAATGTAGTAACCTGTGTATCACAGTTTTTCATATTTTCATATTCCATATTCCATATTCCATATTCCAAATTCAGTGCAGTAGTATGTTTTGTCTGATAGCCATATGTTAGATGCTGTAGTTGTCTGGGATCTCTTCAGGTAAATGTGTAATATGTACTTCTAAAGCAGTGGTTTCCAAACCGCTCCTCGGTTACCCCCAGCCAGACCCAGGTATTTGATGTGTTTCACCTCAGACACACCTGATGCAATTATTGAAGAGCTTGATTAGTTGTATCAGGTGTGCTGGAGGTGGAACACATCAAGTACCTGGATCCGGCTGGGGGTATCCGCGGGGAAGTTTGGGGACCACTGCTTTAAAGGGTCATAAGAATCTGAAAGTTGATCACTGTCATCATCCCCTACCCCCCAGATCTATCCAGTTGCAGCTGAACATTGGGGTGGAGCAGATTCGGGTGGTGCACCGGGACGGGCGTGTCATTACCTTGTCCCACCAGGAGCAGGAGTTACAAGACTTCCTCCTCTCACAGGTCAGTGTAGCGCCTTTCTGTTCGCACTCCCGTCTCGCCTGCACCCTTCTCCTCGTCACCACACATCTCGCTTTCTCTTTCATTCTGTACCGCAGTGTCCCCCTATCCTGTTCCTGGGGATCTATCGTCTTGTAGTTTTTTACTCCAACCCTAACAAAGCACACCTCATTAAACAGCTAGAGATCTCGTTGAGCTGCTAATCGGTAGAATCAGGTGTGCCAAATTAGGGTTGAGATGAAAACCTACAGGACGGTAGATATCCAGGAACAGGGTTGAGGACCACTGCTGTACTGTTTCATCCACAGCTCACAAAATTGAGCGAGTAGCCCCCTGTAAAGCTCTGTGTACGAACAGTAGAGGTTTGTATCTCACTGGTAGACCTGGATCGCACTGGTTAGGCCTGGATCTCACTGGTAGGCTCCGATCTCACTGGTAGGCCTGGATCTCACTGGTAGGCCTGGATCTCACTGGTAGGCCTGGATCTCACTGGTTAGGCCTGGATCTCACTGGTAGGGCTCGATCGCACTGGTTAGGCCTCGATCTCACTGGTCAGGCCTGGATCTCACTGGTCAGGCCTGGATCTCACTGGTAGGCCTGGATCTCACTGGTAGGCTCCGATCTCACTGGTAGGCCTGGATCTCACTGGTAGGCCTCGATCTCACTGGTAGGCCTGGATCTCACTGGTTAGGCCTGGATCTCACTGGTAGGGCTCGATCGCACTGGTTAGGCCTGGATCTCACTGGTCAGGCCTGGATCTCACTGGTCAGGCCTGGATCTCACTGGTAGGCCTGGATCTCACTGGTAGGCCTGGATCGCACTGGTAGGCCTGGATCTCACTGGTAGGGCTCGATCTCACTGGTAGGCCTGGATCTCACTGGTTAGGCCTCGATCTCACTGGTTAGGCCTCGATCTCACTGGTTAGGCCTGTATCTCACTGGTTAGGCCTGTATCTCACTGGTTAGGCCTGGATCTCACTAGTTAGGCCTGGATTTCACTGGTAGGCCTGGATCTCACTGGTTAGGCCTGGATCTCACTGGTTAGGCCTGGATCTCACTGGTTAGGCCTGGATCTCACTGGTTAGGCCTGGATCTCACTGGTAGGCCTGGATCTCACTGGTTAGGCCTGGATCTCACTGGTTAGGCCTCGATCTCACTGGTTAGGCCTCGATCTCACTGGTTAGGCATGTATCTCACTGGTTAGGCCTGGATCTCACTAGTTAGGCCTGGATTTCACTGGTAGGCTTTGAACTCACTGGTAGGCCTGGATCTCACAGGTAGGCCTCGATCTCACTGGTATTCATGTGTGGCTGTTCCAGATGTCCCAGCACCAGGTCCACGCAGTGCAGCAGCTGGCCAAGGTGATGGGCTGGCACGTTCTGAGCTTCAGTAACCACGTGGGCCTGGGTTCTGTCGAGAGCATCGGGAATGCCTCTGCCATCACTGTGGCATCTGCTAATGGAGAGTACGCCATCTCAGGTACTGGTCTCCACAAGCACCGTCTGCTTTACCTTACTGTGCATGTCCATTTCCTCGCCCAACCACTTGGCCATGATGATGATGTATGCAAGACACAGGGTCTTTGAGTACTAGCGATACTTGATACTAGTGTTTTCAATGCAAATTCTTAATTTTTGCATTTGGAGTCATTGTTAAGAATCATATTGCATGTGACTTCCAAGCAGGGTATGAAATTAACTTTTTCACCCACTGGCCAGAGTGGCTTGTGGATGCTAAAAATCACCAGCCATTTTCAACTTTTTACCAGCCACATTACCCTTTACGATATAACACAACCTGGTTGGTTACTGGTCAAAATGGCCGCTAGAGTACAAAATCTTACCAGCCACAATAAAAAATTTTACCAGCATGTGGCTGGTGGCTTGGAAATGACTCTGTGATCAGGGTTTCAGTACTTATAGAGGACTCGGAAGTCTGCAGGGTCGTGGTGATTCAGTAAGATGGTGTTCTGCCCTTGATATAAAGGGCACCTGCTTATCGGGGCGTGAGACTCATCCATGCCCTTCTGCACCCTCACTCTGTGGCTACAGTGCGAAACGGGCCGGAGAGCGGGTGCAAGGTTCTGGTCCAATTCCCCCGGAACCTGTGCAAGGAGTTGCCCAAGAGCGACGTGATCCAGGACAACAAGTGGAACCATCTGCGCGGGCCTTACAAAGAGGTGCACTGGAGCAAGATGGAGGGTCGCAATTTTGTGTACAAAATGGAGCTCCTCATGGCTGCCCTCACCCCCTGCCCATAAATCTGCTCTGGGAGGTGGACTGGGGACTGGGGGGATTGGGGATTGGGGATTTTGGGGGGGGGGGGGGGCGGGGTCACAGCAGGAATCCTGTTCTTTGCGCCTGAACAAATTCTGTTGCCTGTAAAGTGTATCGGAGGTTACGAGCAGTTATTTGTGGCAGTGAGGATATAGCTGCCAACTGAATTTGAATACGAGTGTGTGAATATGAGCAGCAGAGTTAGTTACTCATCTGCCCTTCTCCTGTGACGTCTACTGAGGTAATAAGGTTTTGTAATGTTTTCTCACAAAGTATTCAAACACTTCTCTATGTAAAGTTAAAAAAACATTATTTCTGTGTAAATTGAAAACATTGTAACTTGGGGAATGTCACCTGTTCATAGCTTTAAGCAATTCATGTCTTATATTTGAGCGGTGAAAATAAATTTCTTAAATTAATATTTAGTTGCTTCAGTTATTTTATTTGTTCCATAGAATTTATGCTACGTATGTGGCTGAAGGCTAAAACGGTGGTTACATGTAAAGACAAAAAGTAAAAGAACACCCATAAAAGTGAATAATAGCAAACCATTTAATTGGTTTTCTCTGTACAAACACTACAAACACCAGGGGCCACATGTATAAACAGTGCTGAGCAGAAAAATGCCCTCAGAAAGCCGCGTAAGCGAGTTTCCACGCAGAAATACAGATGTATAATGTAACACATGCTGTGAGAATCTGCGTACCTCTGCACACGATGGACACCATAAATACGCAATGTTTGGAATCTGTGATGTGGCGACACCGTGACAGGCAGAGGTAGAAAATGCAAAAAAAAAATTAAGCAGATTTCCGACTTTCACCCTGAGCGTTCTTTTACGCATTCTTTTACTCAGAGTTTTATACATGTGGCCCCTGGTGAAAGTGGAAGATCCCACTGTGATGACCTCAGAGTGGTAGCAGATTTATTTGCAAAGGCAGTATCATCTGTGTATCATCTCTAGTTACAGTGAGCCCCAGGGCGGAGTTTGATATTTTTAATTGGTTTCCTGGGTAGGGCGGAGATTGATTGATTGATTTTTTTATTGGTTTCCCGGTTTGAATCGCGATCTCCAATTGATTAATGAGAAGGTAGTAGCCTGTGTGCAATGGCTGTTCGTCTTAGCTAGTGGACTGTGAACTGTGAAAAGAAGACCTGGATAGCAGCTAGCCCCCGTTGGAGGACGTGTGCTTGTTTGCGTGCTCCCAAATTGACAGAGAATGTTCTAGCAGTAGAGCAGGTTTACGGTTATGGTTGGGCTTTCTATATCTTTATACTCCTCAGACTCAGCAATTAATTTTTTGGCAATATCTAGTTGCTGAGATCTGATCTTGATCTCAGCAGCTATATATTCTACTATGCTGAAACCTACACTACATGGGGCATTCACTAAACATAAAATAAATAATATTTTTGAAAATATGTTCACTTCAATATCTAATTCAAGACACTTGTATTGTGTCAAAAAAAATTTAATACTTAAAAATATTTTTTGCTGAGTCTCAGGAGGATATTGGGGAATAGATTAATGCTTGCTTAGCCCATATCTTTACTAATAACTATTCTGTAAAGCAAGTACCATCTGCGAGCCTGTTCATTGGTCAGCCATCTATACAGAACTTTGGATAATTATCCTGTAATATTTCTGTTGTGGAAATTGTGTGTGGAATCTGATTTCCATTACCTGCCGATGCTCCAAGATCGGTAAGTATCTAACGGCCTTGACTGCATTACTTAGACTTGCAAGAAAGGTGACGGCCATTTTGTTGGATGACTTGCATTTTCATTTTGTTTTCAAGGGTGTTTTAATCAAATCTGTTTCTCATCAGATGATTTTTTGAAGACTAAACGCAGCCACAGTGGGTGTACCCATAAACAATGTTTTTTTTTAAAAATAACCATAGCCTGTAGCTTGAGCTTAAGCTTTTGTTTTTTTATTTTGTTATTTTTCCTCATTGTGCGCTCTGAATGCTGTCCTTACCTTGGCGAGCAGACACAAGCATTCTACCCTGCCTGTGAAATAGTAACTCACTGCTTCTTTTAGATGAGCGTTGTCTGGCAGTCAGAGTACTGGGAAAATCTGTGGCTGAATCAGAAATGTGACCCTCTTGAACTCTTTCATGTCCCATGCCTCCCGTGGCACGCAGAACTAGTCCAGAGTTTTCTCAGAACTAATTCTCCCCGCTGCTGAAATGTGGAAGGCTTGGGTGACGGTTAGGTTGGTTAGGAGGCTCATAAACGGCAGTTAAAAAAAGGGGAAAGCAAAGCAAAGTTGACTCAAAACAAAGATTTCTAGTAAATAGTGAAGTTGTAGTGGGGGGGGGGGGGGGGGGGGGGGGTTTATATTAAACAAATATAAACTCAAATGCCTATTATTAAATCGATCTTATGAAGAGTGAACCCTATATTCGACAAGTCGTCATGTTAGCCATATGGTGGCCACAAGTGTAAGCAATGCTATTCCGATTATCATTACTTTGGTTTGATTACCGTGCTTTTGTGGAAGCTACACGGAGGCAAAACAATTAGCTAATTAGATAATTATATTAGATGAATAATTAGCTGGGACTCCTCTGCTACCACTGCATGTAGGTGCTGCTGTTTGCGTTCCCTCTGAACACGCTGAAACTGCCTTCAGTGCTATTCATTTAGCAAAATGAAAGGGACGCCATTGTATTCAGTCAAAGGCCAATGGATGCTGTATCTCAAACCCCAGTTTGCGCACTAAAAAAAACAAAAAACACGCTTATTTTTTCCCCCGCTATTAATTTTAAATCAAATAAAAGCTCTCGATTGGCTGTGTTGGTTAAAAAAAAAAAAAAGCGATGAGTTGTCTTCAATGGAATATGCATCTCCTTGAACTAGCTTTCCTGTAGTTCTGCCTACTGTGTGGAGTGGAGTGAGACAGGTGCATTGTGGGAGGACACACACCTCAGGTACTATGCTTCTACACAGGTGCAGGTACCACAGCAGTGACTCGAGAGGTAAAGCTAACCTGAACAGAAAAAGGACGGGGAATGTTCTTAAAAAGAAAAAAGATAAAACGTACTTTAACGTAAAAGTGAGACTTTAATTGGTTAAAGTTAAGATCTTACAATACGTGTGTGCCACTATAGCTGTGCTTCTTCATAAGATTAAACGGAGGTATTAACTTAAAACATTTAAACAGGTTGCACATCACTGTATCAACAAAACAATCTGTACATAATATACATACAAACACAGTGTCAACTTCTTTTAACTTCTTTGCCACACATTTTGGAGACGATATTCCCTTTTCAGTAGTTTTCCGACTTTGGCGGTCCCATGGAATGTGTCCCAAGTGAATATTATTTTACCCAATGAGGATGAGAGAGACTTTGAGAGCGGTGAGGGTGTTCCCAGCATGTGTGCCTAGGGAAATCACATCCTAGTCACCCACTACACCAGCCCTTTTAAGTCTTGCAGTGCAGCTCTGACCTCCTGGCGGGGCAGCCAATCACCAGCTGGATCTGGTCTTGCGTCAACTCGTTTGTCTGCCCCCAAGGGTGTTTGAGACCAAGAGAGCCGTCAGTAGACGTTTCTTTGAACGAAACGTTAAAAATGGCAGGTTAGACGAGTTATGAATTGTGTGTTGTGTAAAGTAACTTGTTATAAACGTGGGGAAGGGGGACGGGTGTGGTCCAAGCACCTGAGGCCCGGGCATCTTGTCTGTGCTTTATTCCCTGCAATCAGCTGTGCTTTCGTACAGTCGCTTGGATTTAACTTCTGGCTTTAGTGTTCCCTGCTCAGAGAGGCTGTAACTCTGTCTCATCCTGTTCTGCAAAGAAATGTGTGCAAGTTTACTGTGTGTGTATGATAATCAACATGGAATGCATTCATTATTCATTTATTAATCAACAACAAATTTTTAAAAAATGTATTCACATATTTTAAACAGTATTTGACTTTTTTTCCCAACTTATTGAGGCATGATTGAGGCTTGCTGGTCCATGGCTGATTAGGTACAGTAGTAAAGTGCACACATGGAAGAGGTATGTCTTTAAATGAGGGAAATTTCCCGTAGTTCTATACCAAAAAAAGGCGGCAAATGCTGCTTTGTTACCTGGCTGTCTTCTCCTTTTGCCTCCACGCTTTAACCCGCCTGTAAACCTTGTCCAGAAACCACATGGATACCATTAGGAAACCAGCTATGCCCCCTAGGACCGTGACAAAGACGGCTAAATACTGCAGGTCCTCATAGAGGACTTCTGTGGATCACAAAATGAGGAAAAAACGGTTGAGTTCACAACAGTTATCATTTCAATCATGGAACAAATATACAGTTCATTTGGAAGTGTGATGATGATTATTTTTTGAGTCCTGATTGGGTAATAAGCTCATAAGCAAATAACAAAGTGTACGTCTATGTTTATCATGTACGACTACGGTGCATGCTTATTACACACCGTTGTGAATGTGGCAAGGAACATGTCCAGTTTCAACGGTAGCAGTGGCAGAGATGCACTTCTCACCTGTGACCTTCAATATGACGGTTGCCCCTTTGCTGTCTCCAGTGGCTTCGCTCACTGTCAGCACATAGACGCCGGAGTCGGCCAGACGCACGTCTAAAAGCGTTATCGATCCATTGTCGTGCGTCTGCACTCTGTCCTCGTAGTGCTCCGATACGTTGCTGTACACACCTGGCTGCCAGACTGCAATGTCCCGCCATGCTCCTGGAAGACATGAACGTCCACTGGATGGTGGGCGTTCCGAGGCACGCAATCTCCACAGAGATGAGTACATCCTCCTGCACCGACTCGATGAGACTGTATTCCGGGAGCTGTGATAGTAATCGCTCGGGCTGCCAGATGGAAACACAAAGGTTTGATGATTAGAATAGGTCATTCTGCCTGTTTAGGCTCACTATTTTACCGACAATTTGGAATGCGTGAGCTGGAATTGTACAAAACAAAAGTCACGTTTTACCAGTATTAAAATAATTTCTGGCTTGGACAACTCACATATTCAAATTATATGTTTTAAGGAATGTGCTGTACAATTATTTTCGTTTGGCGCTGAATGGATCTGCTTTAGGTACTACTCTGGAGCACAGGCATCTCCCCCACTAAACAGGAGATGACCAGAACTTGCTATGCTCATATACACCATATACAGTGACGCCTGAATGTATTCAGACCCCTTCACTTTTTGCACACTTTATTGTGTTGTAGAATTCATTTTTAAATTGAGAAAAATGCAATTTTTGCCCATCAATCTACACTCAATAACCCATAATGATTTCAGCCATGGTGCTCCATACTGTACCAGTGTAATTTACAGCTGAATCTAGTCTCACCCCCCAATTCCCATAGAGATCCATTCAAATGCAGAGAGGTTATAGTATCGCTTTCTAACCGTACCTGAAAATAAGATATCGAGAGTCTTTTGATGTTGATGGGTCACAGACTTCAGGAAGTAACAGCATGCAAAGGATATGCGACCAAATATTAAATATGATACTTTAAAAATACGTTAAAGCAAAGGGTAATGAATACTTATGTAAATGAGAGATTTCAGTTTTAGATTTTTAATAAGATTAAAAGATTTCTAAAAACATGTTTTCACTTTGTCATTATGGGTTATTGAGTGTAGATTGATGGGGGAAAATGGCAATTTTATCCATTTAAAATTAAATCTACAACACAATAAAGTGCAAAAAGTGAAGGGTTTCTGAATTCTTTCAGGCGCCACTGTACTTAAAATAATAATAAAATAATTTACAGTGATGTGATCGGTAAATTAGCTAGTCCGGTTATATCAGGGAAGGGCTCTGTAACCAGGTATTTTCCTGTCTATGTCATGAAAATACTTTTAAGATGTAAAAGCTGATTTTCTTAATAATCTGACTTTAATTTTGAATTTTACTTCAACTTTTAATTAGAAGTTTATTTTGAAGCTGTCAATACCACATGTTTTATGCTTTCATTTGCTATGATCATAAAATGTTTATAACTCGATGCCAGTTGGATTTCTGTGCAATCAACACATTTTATACATTGTGCAATGCCCAGAACTGGATATAGCACGTGACATCTGGTAATGACATTGTTATAACCTAAGTTTTAAATTTTGACCTGTTTTTTACTCATTTATTTTATTTTATTTTTAGTTGTATTGCTTTGTGACAATGATTAAGCCCTGAGTCTTGGATCATCTCTTCAACTAGTAGACAAAAGTCTTTTTGAAATTGTATGTTTCATGCCCGAATGGATGTTTACATTCTATAATCACACCTAAATTCATTCCCTCCTCTCTCCACATGTTGGAAAGGAAAAATCTGCTGTCAATATGTCTCCTGTTGATTATATCACTCATTTAAAAATGCGCATGGTTCAGATGTAGATGCAACTCCCCACTTTTAAAACAATATTATATTTCTGCCTCTTAACACAGATGTGTAGTAGCATGTTTACTATATCATCCCAACAAATTAGGAAAAGCCGTAGAGTGTCAAGATGAAAAAATAAGTTTAAGAGACGTCAGAAACCAGGTCAAATTGACCCTGAACATAATATGAGGGTTTATGCTTCAATAAGTGATAATTCTGTTCAGGACCTGGGTGAACAGTCCTTACTGGAACACACCGTCATCTGCACTTTTATCAGATAATGACATAACTACTGTACCTTGTTTCCTATGAGATGTTAAGATTTCTTTTATGTGGGAATGATCAGTCGCACCTGGTTCATTGTGCAGAAAGAGCATATTCACACTACAGTTTTGATTCTTACAGAGCAACGTGTTGCTCATTTGGAGAGCATCAAAGTTATATTGGGACATAAATCACTGGTCTCAGTACATTTGGACACCAATCTCAGGGTTACCAACTCTCACGTTTTTGGCATGAGACACATGCTTTCAGGCTTGGTCTCACATTCTCCCACCACCTAAACCAACAAGAACACCTACATTTCATCCAAATGAGCCAAGCCCTCTTAAGGAAGTGAACCTTGGAAATATTTTTCAACTTAGTTCAACATAGTTTTGTTGTGTAGCCCTGTTGAGACACACTGTCACAAAGATACATTGCAGGAAATTCACTTGTATACTCTCATCTAGAGCATCGAAAACAAACAGAACCAAATAAAGCCCCTTTAAAACGCAGATATGAGTGATGAGGTCCATTAAAACAGCATGATCACCTGCAAGGACTCTGTGTGAGACTACGTTTGTTTCCTTGGCAACCAATGACCTGGGGGTATTTCGCAAAGCAGGATTACTGGGTTAGCTAGATAACTGCACTGAGTAAAACCCGGAGCAGCTCTTTTTACTTCAGTCCATGTTCCAGATTTTGGTGGGTTCCGGGTTTTACTCAGTGCAGTATTCCAGCTAACTCAGTATTCCTGCTTTGTGGAATACCCCCCTGTAGCGCTGCTGATCTGAACATTCATCTTATTCCGAATCTGACAGGTGTAAAATTCCAAGTTCTCACACATAGTGGCACATCTTAATTTTGGTAAGGCCAGTGTACACCGAATCTAAAGGTCTAACCTAGAATCAAGTGAACAAAAATCTTTAGCAAAATATCCATCTGATGTTCTGATATGATGACTGTAATAAATTAATGCATGTCAGCTCAATCCAGCACAAGTTTTTTTATTATTATTTATTACATCCTTAAACCATGTCAATCTTTCTACAAGTGACAATCCCATCATTGGGAAATACTGAGCAAGAACTGGTAAAGCAAGCTGGATGGACCAGTTCTTTGACTTTGCTCCTAACTACAGGTAAAAAATGCCTAAAATGATCACCTGCAGAACAAGCTAAACATTTGGTTTCAACGTGTGGCTCTCTAGTAGCTTTCAGCTTCCTCTCTGTGTGTGCATACTGACTGTCAGCACTGAATCTAGTGCTCAAAACTGCAGCTGCCTTTCAAAATGGTGGCTCGCTTATGACTCTCACAACAAACAAGCCTGATATTGCTAAAAAGCAGTAAATGTCCAACGGCAAGCGACACAGTCATTCAACTCACACTCTGCAGAACGTTCAGGATCGAAAGCGGCGCAGACGATTAGACTAACAGTTAGACTATTGATCGAGGAGGCTCTGTGTTTTCACACACTCACTTACTTAGGCAGCAGAAGGCAGTGAGCAGGACAGCGAGGAGAGGAATGGTCTTGTGGGTGCTCCAGTTCCTCAGAGGCCACATTAGAATCCCAGGTCCATCTAATCACCCGCATTGAATGTCTACCAGGTCATTCTGCTTCCGTCTCCCACTTCCCCCTCTCCGTGAACTGCCTTCCCACATGCCTTGCGTGGCCAGAGCAGGCACTGATCGGACTGGTTTTCCGGGAGGCACTTGTGTAAACAGTCACGTAGACTGTGGGAGGGAATGAGTGGGCGGGGCCTTGCGAAAGGTGAACAGCCTGAAACACTGACTGTATCACACACCAAGCCACTCCGTCACACACAGAGAGCGGATTATCGTACGCTCGCTCTACACTCACCTGCAGACTGTTTCCCTACCTGTATTTATTTATTTTTTTCCACGTGAGATGGCTTGTGCAATACACTGAAGAAATTTTCTTCAGTGAGCAATTTCTTCAGAGATTGCATGAGGTGAAGGGTGTGTTTACGTGATACATGCGTCTGGAATGTACGCTGGCTGTCAAAATACTTACAATACAAAATATCTTATATATTCATAAGAGAAGTGCTATGGCAAAAGCAACTTTGTCACACCTGCAGCGGCTTGTATGGTATTTTTAAAGATGAACAGGTACAGTATATACAGATCCTTTCCAAAAAATTTGAATATCATGGAAAAGTTGTTTTTTTTCCATAATTCCATTCAAAAAGTGAAACTTTCATAGATTATAGATTCATTACACACAAAGTGAAATATTTCTAGCCTTTATTTGTTTCATTTTTCATAATTTTGGCTTACAGCTCCAGAAAAACCCCCAAAACAGTATTTCAAGAAATTAGAATAGTGTGTCGAAAATCAGCATTTACTTCAGTTATTTCAGAGAATTAATGTTTTAGACTGAGTGTCACACTCTGTACGTGGTGGTTTTTGAAGCACTGACTCCAGCCTTAGTCCACTCCCTCTGCATCTCCGCCAAATTTTGGAATCGTCTTTGCTTGACAATCCGCTGAAGCCTACGGTCATCTCTTTTGCTTGTACACCTTCTCCTGCCACATTTTTCCCTTCCACTAAAACTTTCTATTGATATGCTTGGACACTGCACTCTGTGAACAGCCAGCCTCCTTAGCGATGACCTTTTGTGGCTTACCCATCTTCTGGAGGGTGTCAATGATGGTCTTCTGGCCAATTGTCAAGTCTGCAGTCTTCCCCATACTGAACCAAACTGAGATACCTGTCCGATTTAACGACACACCTCTAGAAAAACTTTGTAGGTGTTTTGTGTAAATTAGATGATTAGAGTGTGACACTCAGTCTAAAGCATTTATTCTCTGAAATAACTGAAGTAAATGCTGATTTTCGACACACTATTCTAATTTCTTGAAATACTGTTTTGGGGGTTTTCTGGAGCTGTAAGCCAAAATTATGAAAAATGAAACAAATAAAGGCTAGACATATTTCACTTTGTGTGTAATGAATCTATAATCTATGAAAGTTTCACTTTTTGAATGGAATTATGGAAAAAAAAAACTTTTCCATGATATTCTAATTTTTTGGAAAGGATCTGTATATACGTAGATATATATATATATATATATATATATATATATATATCATTTGATGTACTTGTACTATGTACAAAGCAGAAAGCAGTGATTTGTAAATGATTTTTTACATATATTTAATTGAAAACAGTACAAAGAATAGATATTTAATGTTTTACTTATCAACTTAATTGATTTTTGTAAATATACGCTAATTCCGAATTTGATGCCTGCAACACGTTCCAAAAAAGTTGGGACAGGGGCAATTTTTTCTAATTTTCCATAGAGTTCAATAGGCAAATGAGTCAGGAGAAAGAACCCTTCAAGTGATCCATCCATATCCATACTGTATTCCCATGTAATTTATAGCTAAATCTAGTCCCACCCCCTAATTCCCATAGAGATCCATTCAAATGCAGAGAGGTTATAGTATCGCTTGTAAGAGTACCTGAAAATAACATATCAAGAATCTTTTGATATCCTTTTATACCCAGTCATGATAGCATCACCTGTTTACCTGTGGAATGTTTCAAACAGGTGTTTTTTTAACTTCCCAGTCTTTTTTTGCCCCTGTCAGAACTTTTTGGGAACGTGTTGCAGGCATCAAATTCGGAATTAACATATTTTTACAAAAATCAATAAAGTTCATAAGGTAAAACATTAAATATAGTTTCTTTGTACTGTTTCTGATGAAACATATGTAAAAGAGAATTTACAAATCACTGCTTTTTGCTTTTATGTGCATTTTACATACTGTCCCACCTTTTATTTGAGTTGGGGTTTGTACTACCCCCAAAAATAAATGGCCCCTCCTTTCACATTCACCTTATAAATATTTCACATTTTATATGTATTTATAAATATGTCACAATCTGAAAATATGTAGTGCCAATGTGTAAACATATTAATAATTCATATATAATGTTTTCATAACAGCTACCCTTCTCCCCATTATGTCTCCATCATATTTTTGCGGATCCAATTATGTTTGAGAATGGCCATGTGATTTTAGAGTCCCCGCTGTAAAAACTTGCACATACACACACAGCTCTGTGATAACAAATGCAAGTATTGAGATCTACACTTACATGCCAGGGACCTGGGGTTTGCCCAAGCCAATCATAGTCACACTCCAGACTCCACGGCCAGTGAGGGAGGGCATAGACCAGGACACGCCCTCCACCAAATTACATGATGTTGCCAGCTGCTTCTTTTCACAACTCATAATCCAAGCTTGCACAGACATGAGTCAGAATGAGCTTCACTCGCACTCAGAAGCACCGCTATGGAGACGCAAATCCCAGGCGGCTGATCCGGATAAAAGTCAGTCTCAATCCCTTAACAACCGATGGCAATAGATGCCATGCATGCCTGCCGTTGCAAACCTTCCTTTGATATTAAAAATTTTGTCGAGAAAAGGAAGGGGATGATCCTTTCAATCGCACATGGTCGCTATGGTTACCTTGAGCTGTATATCCTGTTTGAGAAGATTGTGTGTCTGTAAATGAGGCGTTTTGTTCTGGGATTGATACTGGCTGCTGGGCGTGTTGGGGGGACAGAATGAGTCATTGCACATACACACACCTTCATTTTTCTTCACTCACAGTGTCTCACAAGGCAAGGACACTTACTCTGTATTTTGCATTGACTCAAGGAGCCATTCACCATTGTTGGAGGCCTTTGTGAAGAATGCACAAGCCAGCCAATCACTGCCTTGCTTGTATTGTGGTCTGCCCGGGGTGGAATCCATTGGAAGTAAACAGGTTTCTCTTCTTTTTCAATGTACACGGTCACATGCTGAACTCCAGCTGTGGATCAGTTGAACCTGAATCATTTCCGTACTGCCCAATGGTCAACTATAACTTAATTTCCCGGGAACAGCTACCCGAAATGTTATTCATTTATTTAAGCCACTTGGATTTGTACCAGAAAGAAAGTAAATCACATGTGGGAGAAAGCATGTGAAATAAGGCAGTATCAACATTAGACTTACAGTGAGAACATGTGTGTGTGTGTGTGTGTGTGTAGGTGTAGGTGTGTGTGTGGTTAGGTGGGTGCATACCTGTGCAAGTGTATCATGCTTGGTATATATCAGTGTTAAGCTATGGATATAGTATGCAATCTAAAGAGTCTCTGACAGAGTGGTCGGCCACATAGTGTTGACACTGTCACACAAAATGTGTTTATTTATCCAAAATTCTGACTTTTTTCCCCTGATGATCTTATAGTAGATTTTTAAGTAGGGGTGGGACATTTTACGATTTTCTCTAAACAATTAGAAGCTGATTTGTCCCTGTGATTACTTCAGTGCTGATTACTTACAGCAGAGGACCTGCTTATAGGCGTCGCAGATAATTTTCTCCAGCGTAGGTCAGCCCACGCAACAACGCTCTTTGATAAGATAAAATCACGTTTTCAGCCATTCCTAGGCACAACTCTAGTCTTTCCGCCACCCGAGGCGAGATTGCTTGGGGGGGGGGGGGGGCTTGGTGGGGTGAACACGTAGGCTATACATGCTTTGATTCATTCACTATGCCAATCATTTTTTAAATGATGCCAAAAAATGTTTTATAAAAAATCTCAGAAATACCGATACATTTACAATACATTTTTTCTAAGCAAATAAGAACCTGCTGCCGGAGCGATTGTTTACTCAAGTACACACCACGGTCCCGCCCTTAGTTGTAAGGGCAGAGCGAGGTAGTGTAGCTAACAGCAGAGCAGAGTCTATGGATGACATCACAGCTGCATGTATGGCTCCAGTGCCCACTGTAAATACATGACAGAGCGGGTGGGGGGGTATCAGAGGTACTGAAGGGAGATCACAGGGCGGCAGTATAGTATAACGGGTAAGGAATTTCGGCTTGCAACCAAATTGTTGCAGGTTTGATTCCCAGGTAGGACACTGCTGTTGTACCCTTGAGCTAAAGGTACTTAACCTGCATTGCTTCAGTATATATCCAGCTGTAGAAATGGATGGACCATGTAAAATAAAATGCAAATACTCTGTAAGTCATGGATAAGAGCATCTGATAAATGCCTGTAATAATAATAATAATAATAATAATCATGCCTGCCTTATCCTGTCTAAGAGAGAAGCACAGACTGGTGCTAAGGCTAATAGCATAAATTCTAGATGTAGATTAATTTCACGAAACCAAATGTCGACTGTCCCCGATGCGCCCCACAGTCCGCAATCAAGTACTGATTGTGCCACTGCTGGCTGTGATGAGGAGAACTGTGGAGTGAGGCTCAATTAGCCGTAGCATTACCGTTGGACACGGGGTTTCCCAGGAGTCTGAATGCACCCTCAGATTAAGTGCAGTTATCTAGTGCAATTGACTGCAAAGTGAAAAGTGGCCGGCTGGCTGCCAGCCAAGACTTTGGAGGACATGAATACCAATGTTTGCTCTCCCTGGAGGATGTTGAACCATTGGGACAGCCCTTCAAAACATAATTAAATATTCATAATGTGGACAAAAGAGAGAGAGAGTTACAGATTGGCTAAATAAATAAATAAATAAATACATACACACATACATATATGCATACAAGCATAAATAAATAAAGTCTGACACCTATGGTGTCATGGTTTTGAACCCTGTTTCCCGATGCGGTCGTTTTCCTCGGTGGCCACGCGAGGGCGCTGCCCTTTTGGTAGATGCTTGCTCCGCCCTGCTGAGTTGGCGGAGCTTCTGTTAAGCGTTTTTCACCTGTGCGTAGTCACGAGAGATATATAAGCCTAGCGTTTCCTTCGTTCAGGGCTTCGACATTAATTGTTCATTGTTTTGTACTGTGGTGTTTTTGTTGGCTGTGAGTTCTCGTACCATTTTGGCTACTCGCCTATTTTTAACGTCTACTCATTTCCGTGTTACTGTGAGCCAGTGAGTAGCTTTGGTACGTTTAACGTTTATTCCCTGTTTTTTTCTCCTTCTCGTGGACTCCGTTCCCCTTTGTTGTGAGTCAGGGTTTTTGTGTTTATTGAGAGGCTGTCGTGCTATTTTTGCGTTGGTCTTTGTTGCAGCTGTCCTCCGTCCTTTTTACCAACGGGACGATTTGGTTCGGAACTATTGTTCTGTTCGTTTTCCGGGTATGTTTCTCCTTGTGTGGAGTTTGGGCGAGGTTGTGGACATATTTGTGTGTGACTGCGCGTAGCATAGGAACGTTAGCTCTCTGTTTTTTCGCTTTGTTACTTTCTTTTACTGAGAGGCTAGGGCGGTTGTTTTATATTAAAGGGTAAGTTCGCTATTTTGGACCTTGGACCCTATTTGCGGTCCGTCTTCCATGAACCTGACCCATGAAGTCCATTTTTTCGCTGATCGGTCCAGTATTGAGTTCGCTACAGATTTCCTGTAGGCTCTCACTGGGCTACAATAGAAGTCAACGGGGCAATTAGAAATGTTCGATAAATGTGCTTTCATGTACAATAAATGAGACGGGAAGCTCAGGGTGTATTGTTACCGGTCTCAGTATGCTCTCCTGTGAAATGTATCTCAATCCGAACATTTTTACGTGCTTGGCATGGCTTGGAAGTAAGCATTTCTCTGTTGCTTGTTTTCGCTGCTCCCGCGGAGTACTATGTGTCGGGGGTAGGGGAGCGGGAAGGTGTGCCGGCCGTTTACGAAACTATCTAGTTGAGCAGTCTGCGTTTGTTTACCTGCAGCAACGTAGGCTACAATTTCCACAAAAAAACTTGGATGATGGATGACTATAATGATTACGAAGACGAAGAATTCGATTTTGACTGACTTGCTACAGATTTGAGCCAGAATACACGGACACGGAACTACAAGAGATGGATGATAAGAGAGCAAGAGAAGAGAGAGAGGCTGAAGTTGCGCAGGTAATGTTATCCGAAGTCAGTGCGAGGTAGTGCGGTCGGAGAAATAGTTCTGTTTCAAATGGAACTGTCGTTTCAACGTTCGGTTTGCGTTTGCGATAGCCTACATTTCACAGGAGAGCATACTGAGACCGTAAGAATACACACTGAGCTATAAAAGCACATTTATCGTTGTTTTTCCATAACATTTCTAATTGCCCCATTGACTTCTATTGTAGCCCAGTGAGAGCCTACAGGAAATCTGTACCGAACTCAATACTGGACCGATCAGCGAAAAAATGGACTTCATGGGTCAGGTTCATGGAAGACGGACCGCAAATAGGGTCCAAGGTCCAAAATAGCGAACTTACCCTTTAAGCTTGCGTTAGTCTATTTGGATAGGAAAGTTATGGGACGACGGTGCTCCGTCGGCTCACCTGTAAAATGTTTCTCCCTCCTGGGAGATCGGGTGTTTACCTCTTGTTTTCTGCATTAGACTGCTAACTTATTAAACTAGCCGTGGAACGTTAAATCTCTGTTCCTGTTCGCCTCGTTACATTTCCCCTTATTGAGAGGCAGGGCTTGTATTTGTGTTTGTGCTTGTGTTAGTCAAATAGCCGATAGTTTCGATGCAGCTGTCCATTCGTCTTTTGTGCTTTTTCTCCGGGTATGGAGATTTGGGCGATTCTGTTCAGAACTGTAGTTCTGTTCGCCCTTCAGTGCATGTCGTCTCATAGGGAGACCGGGCGATGTTGTAGACATGTTTGCGTGTGACTGCGAGCCTCAAACTATGCCTTGGAACATTAATTATCTGTTCCTTTGCCTCGTTACATCTTCTTACTGTGAGGTTAGGGCGTGGCTCCATTTTAAGCTTAGTCATTTTGCTGGTAAGGCTATGGGACTGCGGTTCTCCGTCGGCTCGCCTGTAAAATGTTTCTCCCCCCTGGGAGATCGGGCGTTTACCCCCTTTAGGTTCTGCATGTGACTGTTAGTGTTAGCTTATGGAAGTAGCCACAGAACGTTATATCTGTTCTTTCGCCTCCTCTTATACCATCATTACATTCTGCTATGTTTGTTGACTGTTTATTTATTTGTGCCTTTACGCTACTCGCCCGTTCTTATTTTGTCTCGTTACCGAGACAGGGCGCGTATTTATTTCCGGCTGTTCAGATCCCTGTCCTTGCGCTCTACTTGGCGTTTGACAGTGAGCCGGTTAGTAGCGTTTGTAGTGTTGTTCGTTGTTTTGTCTCCTTCCCTTATCCTTATCCTGCCTTAGTGGCCTAAGGGCTTAATGAATCCCCTTGCTGCGTTTGGCTCCTCCCACCTCACACGTCACACCCCATTACACTATGGAGGCCAGTGCGCAGTGTGTATAGTTGCATATAAGGAATAATGCAGTCTGCACAACCCATGGAGGTAGCAGCAGCTATTGCAAGTGGAAGTACGAACAGGAGGATTCACAGCATCGCAGGTGATCTTGGCTCGAGTGTCTGTGGCTTTCTCAGCCACAAGACCTTAACCCAGTTGAAGAATCTGCGCTGGACGTAGGGGTGCAGCGCCCTCTCTGATGTAGGGTATATTTAATATATTAAATATGTATGCAATACATTTAATAGGCTACCAACAGTAGTATAAATATGGGGAAATTGTTCTGTATCAATTATACAAAACAACGTAAAAGCTCCGTTGCGTTATAGCAAACAATTTGTCAGTGCGATTTTCAGCACCCTGAGTTCAAAACATCTTCCCGCGCCTATGAATTGAAGAGCGTTTTTCCAAAACACACTCAGTCCACTTTGACGAAATTTGAGAAAATCAACATTTTTGTGTATTTTAAATTGGTGGCGGTGGGGGGGGGGGGGGGTTTGCCTGAAAAATGTTTTAATACTAAGAATAATAGTGAAAAAGTAAAACTGCTCATTTCTAACCATTTACCAGAAAAATAATACCCATCTCAATATGGTTTAACAAAACCCCTCCCCTCCATTAATTTGCATTTACAAGTGAATATACCTGGTCTAAATGCATTTCACTGTGATGGTTCATAGTCAACTGTCCTTTGTGACTGTATTTAACGGTTCACTCAGCTCTCCAGGCAAAGTCACATGTGGTTCTGCTAGTGTAAAATCATACTTCAGCTTCCCTTAGCACTGAAATAACTTTTAAGGCGAGACATGGCAGGCAGAAATTACGTTTTTGCATCCACTCATCAATTTTGAGATTTTTGGTTATTTTGCTTCTATAACATGTCTTCTTTAACACTGAACACTTCTTTAACATGCACAGAAATATGTTTATTTTACTTTATTTTGTCTACTTAGGTCCAGAAATTTTATCCTAACTTGATCGAATGTTAGCATTTTTGAGTGAGTTATAGTTCCGCGACGTTTGGTAAAACAACGTAGTGTTATCTATCGTTGTAAAGCTAATTTTCTGTAGCCTAACAGTAGCTGATCCAAATATGGTAATTTCCTTTGCAGTGACGACTATTTGTGAAAAGACTAAGGGTGCTTTAATACAAAATGCGAAATCCCATTGGCTAAAGGCCATTTCTGGCATTCTGATTCGCAAAAATGCGTCACGTGATGTGTTTGGCAACTTCCGTGTTAGCTTAATGCGTCAAATAATGAAGTGGTGAAACAAAAGTTCGGCGAATGTGAAATTGTGATCGAAATTGGCAAAACACCGAAAATACGTGCAAAAGCAACACAAAAGAGACGTGAGCAATTATCTACAGCCAGAAGAAGCAAGGGAACTACATTGCTTAATTGCTATGTCCAAATTGTATGGGGAACGGTCTACATACAGTATAAACATAGATCCCCAAAACCAAGGGTTTTGTAGCAGTCTGTTGCTAGAGTGTAGCGAATGCAAATCGCAAGAAAATGGATACAGAAAAAGCGTGTTTTCATCCTCACGTCTTCAAGAGTCAATCAGGAGCGATGTAGCCTTTGATGTGAATGTCAGAATGGTCCTCTTAGCACACGAGTTAGGGCTTGGATATGCTGCGCTAAGGAAAATTAGTAAAGTGTTAGGTATTCCATCACTATACTTGAAGACTTATCAGAGACACGACAGGAGAGTGACAGGTAAACAGGGTAGGGATAGAGAAGCCTATTAGAAAGTGTAAAACAATCTATTTACTGTAGGCTATATTTGTATTGTATAGTAAACAGGGTAGAGATGGAGAAGCCCATTAGAAAGTGTAAAACAATCTATGTATTTACTATAGGCTATATTTGTACTGTATAGTAAAATGTAGAGATAGAGAAGCCTATTAGAAAGTATAAAACAATCTATTTACTGTATTTGTACTGTATACGTCCCATAACACAGAATAATAAAGTGCAATTTCATGAATTCAGCATATTGTACTTCATTAATGTTGCCACCAATTTGTTTTATTGTTACAGTATACTTTTCCTTTTAGTGGCAGGGAGGGCAGACTGGAGGGTGGACTGTAGTCAAAAGATAAAATTATTATAATGAAACGTGCATCTTCATCCATTCTAAGAAGAGAAGACCTTCATCCACTTCTTGTCTTTTGTTTTATAGGTTCCATTGCCTTACTAGAACCAGAGTGCTTTGTCACACAATCATTGCATGATTTCACAGCATACAGTTTAACAGTGTGCACAGTTTGTCCGGTCATTCTGGCTAAGCTGCAAATCTGGTAACCCTAGCTGTAATCTCATTGGCTCTTACCTATGTATTTTGATTTAGATTTTTTTAGTTTTTTACTAACTGAAAATAAAAAATTATCTTAATTGACAATTATGACATTATGACAAAGACAAACAGGCGGCACAAAAGGGTTGCGCAGTAATTGGAAGGCCCTGTGACTATGCCTGTGCTTAGTTGTACTTATTAACAAGTATATCTAATCAAGTAAGTATATATACAGTTTAGATTTGTTCAGTACTGTAATAGGGCATTGTGGGATGTGATTTAATGGGTTATTGTTGCTATAAAGAGTGATTTCTAGTCAGCAAATATTAAACTTAACAATAGATATCTTTAACGGCCATTTTCTCAAAATGAGTTTTTTTCAATACTCTGAACCAAAAATCTCAACTTCTAGATCACTTACATACACTAAACCTTCCATGTCCATTCTTAACTATATTCTGAAGATTATTACAGAAGGATTTGTTAATATATTGCCAATTGCCTGAATTATTACACATTTTGTTCTTAAAAACATGGCGAAAATGCATTTTTTTATACCTGTATATAGCATTTTCTCATTTATAAAATGAAAAAAGCATGTATCCAAAATCTGTTCTGTAATTTTTTTAGTCTCTAATATGTTGTCAAAATGAAATAAAGATTTTAAGCCTGGCTTTATCCAATTTTTCTATTTTTGGATTTTAAATATATGCAAATTCGCTCCTATATTTAATGAGGCATTGCCTACTTTGCATATTTAAATGTAACTTTAAAAAGAACTTCCAATACAAAAAATAATTGTAACAATGTAAGTAATCAACGGGTAAAGTTTCGTGATGATATCTTGTAGTTAATTTTTTCCCCCTATTCACCTGCAGTGTCTCACCTTAAAAGTGCAAGGTGCTCAAACGACAAGCCACATATAGGAATAAACTTTCACTTGCAACATTACAGCAACACATTTTATTTATTTTCAGATCTGGTGTCAGAAAATTTCAAAAACTGTTTCACTTTCACCTTTTTCAACAAAATTAGATGTAGCCTACACACTCAGAAAAAAAGGTAGAAAAGCTTGTCGCTGGGGTGGTACTCTATAGGTCCATAAAATTGCACCCCTTGCTAATAATACATAATTAATTTGTCCATGACAAACAGAGATGTGCACCTCTGCACAGCTGTGGGGAGTGAACACCTCTGCTCAAAGTGAAGTGAACAGCTGAATAAAACAGAAGATCATTGAAACTGGGTCACAACTATGGCCAAATTGTTAATTATTCCTTTTCAGTAACGTTTTTCACTAATCACATTCCACTATACTACATAGAGATCAACTCCAGTTGTTGGGGACCAAAATGTTTTGTAATTTCTTCTTATACATTTGTTGAAGTGTATTCACTTATTACTGATATAACAACGACATATAATGTATGATTTATTAGCATTTCATAAAAATATGGCTAACAGGCAATTATGGATGACTTGCATAATTATAAAGAAAAACAAGCCATCATATAAAATGTACATTCGTACATTTGTACGATTTGCAAAACAGCATAGATAATCAGGTTAGGAACAGAGGTTGAAGTTTTGCATAGCAATTATGTAGCAGGTGTTTTCTGGAGAAATGGTGTTTACAATATTTTGTCCACCCCCTGTACGTGTTGAGCCGATAAAAATATATGTAACGTTAACCTAGATTACACTATGTAAGCACAAAGGCAGTATACCACGGAGACATCCAAAAATATTGTGTATGTCATTAGGTAGCCATATTCACATCACAAATATACAAATTCAGCATATAGATATTGTTTCACAACAAAAATTGGGCTCATTCACCTCTTTACATGTGCATTTTTTGGAGGCTGATATATATACACACAATTGACATAGAGGCAGTTAAAATCTTACTTTAAAGAGATCGTTGTTCTCAGCCTGATTGAGAAATTCTGCTACTTCGAACCACCTTTAAAAAATGAATGAAAGAAAGTATGTTACAATGGTTAAAATAGTGTAAGGCCAGAGGAGTGGAGCGCTGGGGAAATATGAGCACAATCTCTGGTGCCATCTGCTGGACATTTGACAGCCCTACGCTCACCTGCTGGGTGAGCTGACTGCTGTTTCACACTGCTGAAGGCAAGTAGGGACAAAATGACCCCATTTTAAAGTGTTCCCCCCTTAGGCTTGAAAAATGCATGCTCCTTTCCTCCACTCCCACCTCCTCTCCTCCTTGCCCTGGAAACAGATCTTTGTGTTTTAATCTAACGTTGCTGATTTGGCAACATATTACATACAAATAGTTACAAATTGATTAATGTCTTAACGCCAACCGCAATGTTAAATACATTGTACACTGTACATGCAACTACTTGTGCTTAAAACAGCGGATAAGTCAAATGTCTGAATCACAAATAGCTCACTCTTATCTCAACTCTGAATCTGGCCCTAAATTTTCACGCTCGTATGGTTCACTGGACTGGTTCATCTGTTAGGAATTTTAAAAATAAAAATACTGTTATAGTGACATCGTGGGAGCAATCAGAGCAAGGGTGGGAGTTTAAGGCACTGTTATAACCCTCTGCTTGCAGGCCGCTTTTTGATAATCTGTGTATATTTAGTCGTAGAAGTGATAGAATTAACAAAACATCTGGACAATAACACACATCATGTATGACCCACTAAGGAAAAACAAAATAACAGTTTACTTACATCACATTCGTTCATTACGTTACATTACAATCACGACAAATGCTCTAATCCAGAACAGCATTCTACACGGGAAATTGTTATTTCTACTGTCCAAGCACATTGAAGACAGAAGACTCTGTGCCACATATTCTAAATGTTAATATGAGTTTCACTGATCTTCGAAACCATGGATACAATAGAGCATAAATGATAGGGTTCAGGCAAGAATTCAGATATAACATTGACAATGTAATTGTAAGTGCAAGATGCACAGATGTGTTGTCGACATAGGAGTAAACACAAAAACATACGTAATATGGCAATAAACACAGAAGGAAGACTGCCACTAGAATACCTAGGGATTTTGCTGCCTTCCTTTCAGAGGCCATAGAAGCATTATTTACTTTTTGGAACTTTCTAACAATCCTAATTTTACTTGCATGCCTTTTAGCAATAGCAAAAATGTTCAGGTACATAATTATAATGGTTAATAATGGCACAACAAATACAATTATAAAGTCAACAATGCTCCATATTTTACTAATTGTCAGAAAACACTCGACACACGTGACATTTGTTTTCAAGTCAGCAAAGTCAAAATTTCCATTGAAATAAAGAAGCGCCACATTGTAGATTAATGAAAACAACCAGAGTATGGCTATTATCCTCAAAGTTAAATTCACTGTAATGTTTATGGAGTAGTGAAAAGGTTTGGAGAGAGCAAAACATCGGTCCACTGCAATTAAAGCTATAGTATAAATTGATACACACGTAAGATGAAGTATTGCTACCGATAAAAATATGCAAATAAATGTACTATAGCACCTTAGTGGATCTAGCAATATAGTAAAATAGTCGGGCAACACAATTACTCCAACAAGAATGTCCGCCATGGCCAGAGAGTGCAGGAGGAAATTAGTTGGCGTCTGAAGCTGCTTGAAGTGACAGATGGAGATGATCACAAGCAGGTTTCCACACACTGTGACTGTCACAACTACTGCTGCAAACATATACAGCAGCACATCAGTTACTGTTGATGAAGTTCCCAAACAGGAAAAGTTGGAATGGACACACAACTCCTCTTGATGCTCTTCTGTGAGATTCATGGTTGAAAAAAATGGTTAAAGTTTCTCTGAAGAATCAGATGTCCCACCATTATACTTAATTTAGTAAGTAACGATCTTCCTGTGGAACTGCATAAAAGGTGTAGCCTAATGTAGCTCGTCAGTCTTGCAGGATCCCTTTGAATCACTTGCTGTAGCCACGTTTATATAATGCAGTTACCATTGTTTTTTCCCCTAGTGGTTGTTTATGAATCCCCATCAGATGTTTGTACAGGGAGTTGTGTTAGGAGACAGATAGTGCCACTGGGAAGAGTGATGGGTGTCAAGAGTTAAGGGCTTTCGACTCTCACTTGTTGATTCCAGAAGTACAATGGTAACAGAGTGTATTATAGGAAATGTCTTGAATTATATTGGATTTCATGAAAAATTATGACAAACCACTTTAAATATTTCCCCCGTCTATCCAGATTGACATTATATTACATTACATTCAGCAGAAGCTCTTATCTAGAGCGACTTACAATGTAAGAGAACACAAGTTAATTCACCAGATTTACAAGAGTGCCAGACCTGGCTTACAGCATTCCCAGACCAACATGTACCATCCCTGAAGTAGGAATAATAATAAAAAATAAATAAAAACTTAAGTACCGATTACGTTTTTGGAAAAAACAGCCGTTATGTTCTCTGGGCCAAAGAGGAAAAGGACCATCCAAGCTGTTATCAGCGTCAGGTCCAAAAGTCGGCGTCTGTCATGGTATGGGGGTGTGTCAGTGCCCACGCCATGGGAAACTTGCACATCTGTGAGGGCACCATTAATGCAGAAAGATATGTACAAATTTTGGAGCAACATGTGCTACCATCCAAACGCCGTCTTTTCCAGGGACATCCCTGCATTTTCCAGCAGGACAACGCCAAACCACATTCTGCCCGGATTACAAGTGCATGGTTGCGTAAGCAGAGAGTGCGGGTGCTAGATTGGCCTGCCTGCAGTCCTGACCTGTCTCCGATTGAGAATGTGTGGCGCATTATGAAGCGAAAAATATATGGCAATGAAGGCCCTGTACAATTGTGCAGCTGAAGACCTGCATAATGGAAGAATGGGGGAAATTCTGCTTGCTAAACTTAAACAACTGGTGTCTTCAGTGCCCAAACGCTTAATAAGTGTTATTAACAAAGCCGGGTGAGTTCATGAAGTCACACCCTTTCAGTCTTATTCCACAGGTTTTATACAGTTAAAACATGTGTAGGCCCTCCTATCTTAGAATGTCCGATGGCCAATCACCTGCTGCATACATTGATACCTCCTTAATATATGCATTACTTCAGGTTTTTTAGCTTAATTACCAATCATAAAAACGTCTATAGCATATTGATGTGCACATCTGGTTATCCTTATCTGGGTATTTTCTCAGTCCTACCATTAACTGCTTACTTAAGGAATTCCCTGACCTTCTGTCACACAGATCATTACATGGTTGTTTTCTCAGTTTTATCACCAACTGCCCACTTAAGGTACTCCCTTGACCTTCAGTCACACAGGTCAGTACATCCAGTGCTTGGCTGCACGTTTTCTCCTTTAGACACACATTCATATAAGCCTGCTTATGCACTGATTTCTTTTATATGTATATATACTCATTACAGAGTCCCATACTGTTCTAACAGAAATTTTCCTATAGCACTGCCGCAGAGTGGAAGAGCTGGGGCTCCGACTGCATGCACACACGGCAGATGGTTTGGCAGGAACAGCAGCACAGGGAATGCAAACAACTGCAGGTAGGTAGACTCAGAGCGGACAAGAGTTAGTACAGCGAGGCAGGACAGACTGAACAGCGAGAAGCACCATTCCTGGCGAGGGTTTGATTAAGACCTGACAGAGTCAAAAGCGAGTTAACACCGGAATGCAAGACAAAGGTTTTCAAGTGCACGACTAGACTAGATACTAAGTATCCACAAGACAAGACCAGAGGAATTTTCACAAGGAGACTTAACTAACTGGCACAGGACAGAGAACACCGGGTGACTAAATGCAAACATGAACAATTATCAATTAGGTGCCGCGTGCGAATGTATGCGTGAGTGATTAACGGAGCAGAGAGTGTGCAGAATGCATGCGGAGAGAAGGAAAGGGATAGGCGGATAAAGAGTGGTGGAACAAAGTGACACGAAAGGGAAAACCACGCCGAACCTGCAGCACGAGGGAAACAAACAGGGATACAAACGACACGATACGAGAGGAAACAGGTAAAACACGGGACACAAAAAGAAGGAAGTGAGAGCATAACAGTTCCCCCCCCCCCCCCCTCCCCAACGAATGCCTCCTGGATGTTCACCCTGGATCGAAGATCCAGGGGTGACGTTTGTGAAACTGGCGGATGAGGGAGGGATCGAGAATGAGACTCTTACCGTGTAGGCCGGGGCGTCGTCAATCATCCGGGGGGGGGGGGGGGGGGGGGGGGGGTTGGGGGGGCATCAACAGGAGCACTGAGGGGCTGGAGGTGACAGGCTTGACCTGACTGACATGGAAGGTGGGATGGATTTTTAGTGAGGCGGGGAGTTGGAGTTTGACAGTGACAGGGTTAATAACACTGAGGATGGGGAAGGGACCAATGAATCTGGGCTGGAGCCTCTTGGAAGTGGATTGGAGTGGTATGGTGGAGGTGGACAGCCAGACCTGCTGCCCGGGAGAGTACTGCGGGGCTGCGGTCCGATGAAGGTCCGCCAGGCGTCGGGTACGGGAGGTGGTGCGGAGGAGTGCGGTACGTGTCAGCCTCCACACACGCTTGCACCTGAGGAGGTGGGACCGAACGGATGGAACGGCAACCTCCTCCTCCTGGACCGGAAACAGGGGTGGTTGGTACCCCAAGGAGCACTCGAATGGGGACATCCCGGTGGCGGTGCTCCTCAGGGAGTTGTGGGCATATTCAACCCAGTGCAGGAACTGACTCCAGGAGGAGGGGTTGCGAGCTGACACGCACCGCAGGGCAGCTCCCAGATCCTGATTTGTCCGCTCCATCTGACCATTAGACGGGGGGTGGTTCCCAGAGGACAGGCTGGCTGAGGCGCCCAGGGCCGCAAAGAATGCCTTCCAGACCCGGGAGGAGAACTGGGGCCCACGATCTGAGATGACGTCAGAGGGGATCCCGTGCAGCCTCACCACGTGCAACACCAGGAGCTCCGCTGTCTCCGACGCGGACGGGAGTTTGGGCAGGGGAACGAAGTGGGCCGCCTTGGAGAACCGGTCCATGATGGTAAGGATGGCAGTGTTGCCATCCGACGGGGGCAGACCAGTGACAAAACCCGCTCCAAGGACAACCCGGGACAGGGAGGGGGCGGAGGAGGCCAGCGGGGGGCTGGTGGGAGGCCTTGCTCCTGGCGCACACCGGGCAGGTGATGATGAAGGCACGGGTATCCCCCTTCAGGGTAGGCCACCAGAAACTCCTCCTGATAAGGGCGGTCGTCCTGGCGATCCCTGGATGGCAGGCCAGACGGGAGGCATGGACCCACTGGAGGACCTGGGAGCGGACGGAATTGGGAACAAATAAAGATGAGTTAGGGTTATTGCGGGGGAGGAGACCGCAGCCACAACACATGATGCCAGGATAATGGGCTCCGGATCAGCAGATCTGGCATGGGGGGAAAAAACATGGGACAGGGCATCCGGTTTAATGTTATGGGAACCAGGGCGGAAGGTGACTGAGAAATTAAACCGGGCAAAGAAAAGGGACCAGCGTGCCTGACGAGCATTGAGACTCTTGGCAGATCTAATGTACAGGAGGTTGCGGTGGTCAGTCAGGACAAGGAATGGTTTACCTGCCCCCTCCGGCCAGTGCCGCCACTCCTCCAATGCGAGTTTAATAGCTAACAACTCCTACTACCCGACATCATAATTGTGCTCCGCCGGGGTGAGTCTCCGGGAGAAGTAGGCACACGGGTGCATCTTCCCATCCTGGACTGCACGCTGTAACAGGACCGCCCCTATGCCAGTGTCGGAGGCGTCTACCTCGACGACAAACTGCCGATTGGGGTCTGGATGACAGAGGATACAGGCCGTGGAGAACTGAGTCTTGAGGAGGTTGAATGCCTGTTGAGCCTCGGAACTCCAACGGAATGGGACAGAAGTGGAGGTTAGTTTGGTGAGTGGAGCCGCGATAACGCTGTAATTGCGACTAAAGCGGCGATACAAATGAGCAAAGCCCAGGAACTGTTGTAGGTGCTTACATGTGGCCGGTTGGGGCCAGTCGGTGACGGCTTGGATCTTCGCAGGGTCCGCCCAGATCCTCCCCTTTTCCACGATGAAACCCAGGTATTCAAAGTGTCCGAGGGGGGTGTTAAACGCCGTCTTCCACTCATCTCCCTCTCGGATACGGACGAGGTGGTAGGCATTGCGAAGATCCAATTTAGTAAACACGGAGGAATCATGTAGGGTTTCAAAAGCAGAATTAATCAGCGGCAGAGGATATTCGTTACGTACTATAATATCATTCAGGCCTCGGTAGGCAATGCACGGTCGGAGCGAACCGTCTGTCTTTGCTACGAAGAAAAACCCTGCCATCCCCACCGGAGATGAAGAGGGACGAATTATACCTGACGCCAGGGAGTCGTGGATATAAGCTTCCATGGAAGCTTTCTCGGGACCTGACAGGCTGTAGAGATTACCTGATGGCAATTTTGCACTGGCCAGTAGGTCGATGCAGCAGTCGTAGGGTCTATGGGGAGGCAAAGACACAGCACAGGATTTACTGAAAACTTGTGACAAATCATGATACTGTTGAGGTACACAGGACAAGTCAGGTTTAAGAGTGTTACGGGAGACCCTGCCGGCCCCAGCTGGAGGTAGGGCAGAGCGGAGGCAGTTAGCCAAGCAGTGTGAGCTCCAATCCTGCACTTGCACAGTACGCCAGTTGATGTGCGGATTATGAGTACGAAGCCAGGTTTGGCCGAGCACCAGAGGGGACTGAACAGAATGGCTTAGGTAGAATTGGATCTCCTCTCGATGATTTCCAGACAGCACGAGTTGGAGAGGGATGGTAGAGTGTGTGACCCGACCCAGACTTCTTCCATCCAGGTCGAGTGCAGTGATAGGGTTAGACAGCGGTTCCACTGGAATCCCGGCTTTCTTGACGAAATTGGAATCAATGAAGTTGGCGTCGGCTCCGGAGTCGACCAGCGCCAATAGCGATGCGACTTGGGTGTTCCACAAAAGGGTTGCCTTCAGTTCAACCCAGTTCTGAGCGGAGTGAATGGTGGAGATAGGGCTCGCCAGCACGCCCAGTCTTACCGGCGGGCCACGCCTTTTGGGCGAATAGGACAAGAGGCTAAGTGATGATCCAGATTGCCACAGTACAGAGAGGAATTGGTGCGGATTCTCCAGTGCCGTTCCTCAGCATCTAGGGACACTTTACCCAGTTACATGGGTTCTTCCTCCAATTAGTCAAACGTGGAGGTGGACGGTTTGCCAGGAGGCGATGATGTTCGGGCGCAAGACGAGTTAAAAGAGGTATACGGTTGGCCCTTCTTCCTCTCCCGGGCCCGGGCCCGGAGACGGTTGTCAATGGAGATGGCAAGGGTGATGAGGCTATTCAGCGAGCTGGACTCTTCGCGGGTTGCCAGCTGATCCTTTAGCACCTTGCTCAGGGCCTGCATGAAGGACCCCTGGAGGTGTCGATCCATCCCGCTTCCGCTGCTAAGGTACGGAACTGGACCGCCATCTCCGTGACACTGCGGTTGCCCTGGCGTATCTGGAGTAAGCGCTGGGTGGCGTCCCGCCCGCAGACCGGATGGTCGAACACCCAATGCATCTCAGCGGTGAAGGAGGCGAAATGGAAACAGGCGGGTGATTGGCTCTCCCACAGTGTAGTAGCCCACTCCCGAGCACTCCCTCCCAAACTGCTCATCACAAAAGCGATTTTGCTTGAATCCGTGGCAAAGGAGGCAGGCTGGATGCGGAACACGATGTCACATTGGAGAAGGAACTCACAGCACTTTCCCAGGTCCCCCAGGTAACGCACAGGGTGTTGCACTTGCGGTTCCTTGCCAGAGAGAGGCGGTGACGCTGTGGGCTGCAGCTCCGGGGCAGGTGGTGCAGGACTGGCGTGAGCCCTCGGAAGAGGGAGATGAACCGCCATCTGGCCCATCATCGAACCCATCTGACTCATTTGGTCCAAGAGATTCTTCAGAGTCTCCTGGACGTCATCCAGGTGATGGCTCAGTTGATCGCTGACAGCGTTCTGGTAGGCGAGGGCGTGATGGATCTGAACTGAGTCGGCTGAGTCCATAGCTGGCCAGTTCGTTCTGTTACGGTTCCGAGTATGAACTGGACCCAAATGCACGACTCAATACACAGGAAGTTCAATAACTCCAATAATTTATTGCTTCGACCAGAATTCCTCCTGAAGCATAGGGAGAACAAGAATAGTCAGTTACGGTTCCGAATAGGAACTGGACTCAAATGCACGACACCAAACACAGGAAGTTCAATAACTCCAATAAATTATTGCTTCGACCAGAATTCCTCCTGAAGCGTAGGGAGAACCAGAATAAACAGACAATCAGGGAATTAGTTCAGCAGGGGATCAGCAGGAGCGGGAGAGGCCAGGGACTGGTGGTGGTGGCAGGGATCCGGGCAGGCTGAGCAGAGGTGGAGCGGGGAGCGGGAGACAGGGCAGAGCAGAGTGGCAGGAACAGCTGTAGGTTAGCAGAGCTGGGGTCCCGGCTGGACGTGCACACAACAGCAGGTTGGCAGCAGCAGCAGCACAAGCAGGAGGCACGCACCGCCGCCGGTTAGCAGAGCTGGAGCACCGGCTGCATGCACACACAGCAGCTGGTTGGCAGGAACAGCAGCACAAGCAGGATATACGAACAACTGCAGGCTGGTAGACTCAGAGCAGACGAAAGTTAGTACAGCGAGGCAGGACAGACTGAACAGCGTGTTTGCGCCGTTCCTGGCGAGAGCTGATCAAAGCTGGACAGAGCAGGAAATGGCGAGTTAACGCAGAATGCAAGACAAGGCTTTTAAAGTTGACAAGACAGGACTAGATACAATGTATCCACGAGACAAGACCAGAGAGTTACTACAAAGAGACTTAACGAACTGGCACAGGACAAAGAACACTGGGGGACTAAATACAAGCATTAACAAGTATCAATTAGGTGCCGCGTGCGAATGTATGCGTGAGTGATTAACGGAGCAGAGAGTGTGTGGAATGCATGCAGAAGCGAGGAGAGGGATAGGCGGATAGCGAGTAGTGGAACAGAGTGACATGAAAGGGAAAACCACGCCCAACCTGCAGCACAAGGGAAACAAACAGGAAAAAACGCACATGATACGGAGGAGGGAAATAAATGCCGGAAGGCGGCGCAGGAGAGACAGTTCTGGAGGCCGCCGGCGGCGTGGGCAGGACGGCTCTGGAGGACGTCGGCGCAGGCAGGACCGCTCTGGAGGATGTCAGCGCAGGCAGGACCGCTCAGGAGGGTGGCGGCGCAGGCAGGACCGCTCAGGAGGGCGACGGCGCAGACAGGACCGCTCAGGAGGGCGGTATAGTAAAAGATTAAATATATTTGCTTTGTACTGTTTTTGATTAAACATATATAAAAGAGAATTTACAAATCACTGCTTTTTTGCTTTTATGTGAATTTTACATACTGTCCCAACTTTTTTTAAATTGGGGTTTGTACTACCCCCAAAAAATAACAAATGGCCCCTCCTTTCACATTCACCTTATAAATATTTCACATTTTATATGTATTTATAAATATGTCACAATCTGAAAATATGTAGTGCCAATGTGTAAACATATTAATAATTAATATATAATATTTAATAACAGCTACCCTTCTCCCCATTATGGCTCCATCAAATTTTTGCAAATCCAATTATGTTTGAGAATGGCCATGTGTTTTTAGTCCCCACTGCAAAAACTTGCACATACACACAGCTCTGTGGTTACAAATGCAAGTATTGAGATCTACACTTACATGCCAGGGAACTGGAGTTTGTCCAAGTCAAGTTTTGGGCAATTTTTGATTATGGCAAAGATGTATTTGTGACATTTTGGCAGTAATCCAACTCCATAAAATTGTCGATGTTCTCCACCCTCACCCCCCCCACCCACTCCATTTTCTCCTCAATCTGGAAAGCCTAATTGAATACAGTGCTGCAGACTCCACGGCCAATGAGGGAGGGCATAGACCAGGACACGCCCTCCACCAAATTACATGATGTTGCCAGCTGCTTCTTTTCACAACTCATAATCCAAGCTTGCACAGACATGAGTCAGAACGAGCTTCACGCGCAGCTTTAGCTAGTGGATCAGAAGCACCGCTATGGAGACGCAGATCCCAGGAGGCTGATCCGTGCCTAACCCTGGGGCGTTGGGACCACCGATTATGCATCTCCCTGTGGGGGCTACCAGCCACCTTCAGCACTGGCACAGTCAGGATTCGGACTGGGGTTGTGGGGCCCATCCATACACTAGAACAGGCCTTAACAGGATGAACTACCGTGCGAAATATACTGTAATTTCCATAGCGCCTTCTGTGCATTCCTCATTTTCTTGTTTGTCATCTGACCGCCAGCATGTGGTGCTCACAAAAGACATCTTTTTGTAACAAGTCCAACTGTGTTCTGCACCCGTCAACGGAGCTCATTCAAAATGGGTGGGTCAGCTTAAATCTGGGAGGATAAAAGTCAGTCTCAATCCCTTAACAACCGATGGCAATAGATGCCATGCATGCCTGCCGTTGCAAACCTTCCTTTGCTATTAAAAGTTTTGTCGAGAAAAGGAAGGGGATGATCCTTTCGATCGCACATGGTCGCTATGGTTACCTTGAGCTGTATATCCTGTTTGAGAAGATTGTGTGTCTGTAAATGAGGCGTTTTGTTCTGGGATTGATACTGGCTGCTGGGCGTGTTGGGGGGACAGAATGAGTCATTGCACATACACACACCTTCATTTTTCTTCACTCACAGTGTCTCACAAGGCAAGGACACTTACTCTGTATTTTGCATTGACTCAAGGAGCCATTCACCATTGTTGGAGGCCTTTGTGAAGAATGCACAAGCCAGCCAATCACTGCCTTGCTTGTATTGTGGTCTGCCCGGGGTGGAATCTATTGGAAGTAAACAGGTTGTAAACATGTACACGGTCACATGCTGAACTCCAGCTGTGGATCAGTTGAACCTGAATCATTTCCGTACAGCCCAATGGTCAACTATAACTTAATTTCCCGGGAACAGCTACCCGAAATGTTATTCATTTATTTAAGCCACTTGGATTTGTGCCAGAAAGAAAGTAAATCACAAGTGGGAGAAAGAGTATCAACATTAGACTTACAGTGAGAATGTGTGCGTGTAGGTGTGTGTGTGGTTAGGTGGGTGCATACCTGTGCGAGTGTATCATGCTTGGTATATATCAGTGTTAAGCTATGGATATAGTGTGCAATTTAAAGAGTCTCTGACAGGGTCGTTTGCCACATAGTGCTGGCACTGTCACACAAAGTATGTGTTTACAGTATATATGTATATATTTTTTCCTGATGATCTTATAGTAGATTTTTAAGTAGGGGTGGGACATTTTACGATTTTCTCTAAACAATTACAAGCTGATTTGTCCCTGTGATTACTTGAGTGCTCCGTTTTTATTTTTTCGTGTGTCTAAAGCCTGTTTTTTTACGGCAGAGGACCCGCTAGTGTCGCAGAGAATTTTCTCCAGCGTAGGTCAGCCCACGCAACAACGCTCTTTGACAAGATAAAATCACGTTTTCAGCCATTCCTAGGCACAACTCTAGTTTTTCCGCCACCCGAGGCAAGATTTCTTGGGGGGGCTTGGTGGGGTGAACACGTAGGCTATACATGCTTTGATTCATTCACTATGCCAATCATTTTTTAAATGATGCCAAAATTTTTTTAATAAAAAATCTCTGAAATACCGATACATTTACAATACATTTTCTGTAAGCAAATAAGAACCTGCTTCCGGAGTGATTGTTTACTCAAGTACACGTCACGGTCCCCCCCTTAGTTGTAAGGGCAGAGCGAGGCAGTGTAGCTAACAGCAGAGCAGAGTCTATGGAAGACATCACAGCTGCATGTATGGCTCCAGTGCTCACTATAAATACATGAGGGGGGGGGGTCAGAGGTACTGAAGGGAGATCACGGGGCGGCAGTATAGTATAATGGGGAAGGAATTTCGGCTTGCAACCAAATTGTTGCAGGTTTGATTCCCAGGTAAGACACTGCTGTTGTACCCTTGAGCTAAAGGTTCTTAACCTGCATTGCTTCAGTATATATCCAGCTGTAGAAATGGATGTACCATGTAAAATAAAATGCAAATACTGTGTAAGTCGCCATGGATATGAGCATCTGCTAAATGCCTGTAATAATAATAATAATAATAATAATAATAATAATAATAATAATAATAATAATAATAATAATAATCATGCCTGCCTTATCCTGTCTAAGAGAAGAACAGACTGGTGTTATGGCTAATAGCATAAATTCTAGATGATTCATTTCACAAAACCAAATGGCACCTTGGAAACTGTCCCCGATGCGCCCCACAGTCCGCAATCAAGTACTGATTGTGCCACTGCTGGCTGTGATGAGGAGAACTGTGGAGTGAGGCTCAATTAGCCGTAGCATTACCGTTGGGCACGGGGTTTCCCAGGAGTCTGACTGCACCCTCACATTAAGTGCACTTATCTAGTGCTATTGACTGCAAAGTGAAAAGTGGCCGGCTTTGGAGGACAAATGTTCGCTCTCCCTGGAGGTTGTTGCCTGAAAAATGTTTGAATACTAAGAATAATAGTAAAAAATTAAAACTGCTAATTTCTAACCATTTACCAGAAAAATAATACCCATCTTGATATGGTTTAACAAAACTGGACTTAGCGAGGTTTGGAAAAACCCCTCCCCTCAATTAATTTGCATTTACAAGTGAATATACCTTGTCTAAATGCATTTCACTGTGATGGTTCATAGTCAACTGTCCTTTGTGACTGTATTTAACGGTTCACTCAGCTCTCCAGGCAAAGTCACATGTGGTTCTGCTAGTGTAAAATCATACTTCAGCTTCCCTTAGCACAGAAATAACTTTTAAAAGTGCAAGGTGCTCAAACGACAAGCCACATATAGGAATAGACTTTCACTTGCAACATTACACATTTTATTTGTTTTCAGATCTGGTGTCAGACAATTTCAAAAACTGTTTCACTTTCACTTTTTTCAACAAAATTAGATGTAGCCAACAAAAGGTACAAAAAGTACCTAAAAAGGTACAAAAGCTTGTCGCTAGGGTGGTACCCTATAGGTACATAAAATTGCACCCCTTGCTAAGAATACATAATTAATTTGTACCTTTTTTCCTTGAAAAGGTACTTATTAGTACCCAAAGAGAACATTATTGTACTTTCAGGGTACATTTGGGAAATGTTTACCTTAAGGAACAAAAATGTACCTCCACTGTACCTTTATTTCTGAGAGTGTACACCTTTCCCTCTTGCATTGCTCTCAGCCTGATTGAGATGTTCTCTACTTCTAATCAACATTAAAAAATTAAATGAGGTATGTGTACGAAAGTATGAAGTCCATAAATTGTAGAAACTTGCATATTGTAGCTTCAAACCAGAATGAGTAATCTATATATATATTTTTTTAAAACTACATTTATTTATTTCAAATCATGGCCTAAACCCCCACTAACCCTGGCCTAAACCCTTAACTATTACAATGACTGAATAGGAATGAACAATATATACATACAGGGGGTGGACAAAATATCAGAAAAACCAGAAACAAAAAAAAAACAGTTTTTCTTAAAACAGCTGCTATATGTTTTCTCCCATTTCTCTTACCTATATTTTCTCTCTTTTATGACAGACATGCCATATATAAATTTCTGTTTCTGCCTTGTTTTTTTATTAGCTTGATAATTAATCATAATTAGCCATTAATCATATTACCTTAGAATACAAAAAAAAACTGAAAGCATTTTGGTCCATGACAAACAGAGATGTGCACCTCTGCACAGCTGTGGGGAGTGAACACCTCTGCTCAAAGTGAAGTGAACAGCTGAATAAAACAGAAGATCATTGAAACTGGGTCACAACTATGGCCCAATTGTTAATTATTCCTTTTCAGTTACGTTTTTCACTAATCACATTCCACTATACTACATAGAGTTCAACTCCAGTTGTTGGGGACCAAAATGTTTTGTAATTTCTTCTTATACATTTGTTGAAGTGTATTCACTTATTACTGATATAACAACGACATATAATGTATTATTTATTAGCAATTCATAAAAATATGCGACTACACAGGCAATTATGATTGACTTGCATAATTATAAAGAAAAACAAGCCATCATATAAAATGTACATTCGTACA
Organism: Synaphobranchus kaupii; assembly: GCA_029718625.1. Lineage (NCBI taxonomy): Eukaryota > Metazoa > Chordata > Actinopteri > Anguilliformes > Synaphobranchidae > Synaphobranchus > Synaphobranchus kaupii. The sequence goes on from CM056378.1 coordinate 7,807,994, forward strand.
TTTGTACGATTCGCAAAACAGCATAGATAATCAGGTTAGGAATAGAGGTTGAAGTTTTGCATAGCAATCATGTGGCAGGTGTTTTCTGGAAAAATGGTGTTTACAATATTTTGTCCACCACCTATACGTGTTGAACCGATAAAAATATATGTAACGTTAACCTAGATTACACTATGTAAGCACAAAGGCAGTATACCGCGGAGACATCCAAAAATATTCTGTATGTCATTAGGTAGCCATATTCACATCACAAATATACAAATTCAGCATATAGATATTGTCTCACAACAAAAATTGGGCTCATTCACCTCTTTGCATGTGCATTTTTTGGAGGCTGATATATATACACGCAATTGACATAGAGGCAGTTAAAATCTTACTTTAAAGAGATCGTTGTTCTCAGCCTGATTGAGAAATTCTGCTACTTCGAACCTTTAAAAAATGAATGAAACAAAGTATGTTACAATGGTTAAAATAGTGTAAGGCCAGAGGAGTGGAGCGCTGGGGAAATATGAGCACAATCTCTGGTGCCATCTGCTGGACATATGACAGCCCTACACTCACCTGCTGGGTGAGCTGACTGCTGTTTCACACTGCTGAAGGCAAGGAGGGACAAAATGACCCCCTTTTAAAGTGTTCCCCCCTTAGGCTTGAAATTATGGGTGCGTCCCAATACTCAAAAAATCCTCCTTTCCTCCAATGCCACCTCCTCTCCTCCTTGCCCTGGGAACAGATCTTTGTGTTTTAATCTAACGTTGCTGATTTGGCAACATATTACATACAAATAGTTACAAAATGATTAATGTCTTGACGCCAACCGCAATGTTAAATACATTGTACACTGTACATGCAACTACTTGTGCTTAAAACAGCGGATAAGCCAAATGACTGAATCACAAATATCTCACGCTTATCTCAACTTTGAATCTGGCCCTACATTTTCACGCTCGTATGGTTCACTGGTTCATCTGTTAGGAATTTTGAAAATATAAATACTGTTATAGTGACATCGTGAGAGCAATCAGAGCAAGGGTGGGAGTTTAAGGCACTGTTATAGCCCTCTGCTTGCAGGCCGCTTTTTGATAATCTTTGTATATTTAGTCGTAGAAGTGATAGAATTAACAAAACATCTGGACAATAACACACATCATGTATGACCCACTAAGGAAAAACAAAGTAACAATTTACTTGCATCACATTCGTTCATTACGTTACATTACAATCACGACAAATGCTCTAATCCAGAACAGCATTCTACACGGGAAATTGTTATGTCTACTGTCCAAGCACATTGAAGACAGAAGACTCTGTGCTACATATCCTAAATGTTAATATGAGTTTCACTGATCTTCGAAACCATGGATACATTAGAGCATAAAGGATAGGATTGATGCAAGAATTCAGATATAACATTATCAATGTAATATCAAGTGTAAGGTACAAAGGTGTAAGATGCACAGATGTGTACGGGACATAGGAGTAAACACAAACATTTACGTAAAATGGCAATAAACACAGAAGGAAGACTGCCACTAGAATACCTAGGGATTTTGCTGCCTTCCTTTCAGAGGCCATAGAAGCATTATTTACTTTTTGGCACTTTCTAGCAATCCTAATTTTATTTGCATGCCTTTTAGCAATAGCAAAAATGTTCAGGTACATAATTATAATGGTTAATAATGGCAGAACAAATACAATTATAAAGTCAACAATGTTCCATATTTCACTAATTGTCAGAAGACATTCGACACACGTGCCATTTGTTTTCACGTCAGCAATGTCAATATTTCCATTGAAATAAAGAAGCGCCATATTGTAGATTAATGAAAACAACCACAGTATGGCTATTATACTCAAAGTTAAATTCACTGTAATTTTTATGGAGTAGTGAAAAGGGTTGGAGAGAGCAAAAAATCGGTCCACTGCAATTAAAGCTATAGTATAAATTGATACACACGTAACATGAAGTATTGCTACCAATACAATTTGGCAAATAAATGTACTATAGCACCTTAGTGGATCTAGCAATATAGTAAAATAGTCGGGCAACACAATTACTCCAACAAGAATGTCCGCTATGGCCAGAGAGAGCAGGAGGAAATTAGTTGGCGTCTGAAGCTGCTTGAAGTGGCAGATGGAGATGATCACAAGCAGGTTTCCACACACTGTCACTGTCACAACTACTGCTACAAACATATACAGCAGCACATCAGCTACTTTTCCCAAACAGGAAAAGTAGGAATAGACACAAAACTCCTCTTGATGCTCTTCTGTGAGATTCATGGTTGAAAAAAATGGTTAAAGTTTCACTGAAGAATCAAATGTCCCACCATTATACTTAATTTAGTAGGTAAAAATCTTCCTGTGGAACTGCATAAAAGGTGTAGCCTAATGTAGCTCGTCAGTCTTGCAGGATCCCTTTGAATCACTTAGAGCTGTAGCCACGTTTATATAATGCAGTTCCCATAGTTTTTTTTCCCTGGTGGTTGTTTATGAATCCCCATCAGATGTTTGTACAGGGAGTTGTGTTAGGAGACAGATAGTGACACTGGGAAGAGTGATGGGTGTCCAGAGTTAAGGGCTTTTGACTCTCACTTGTTCATTCCAGAAGTGCAATGGTAACAGAGTGTATTATAGGAAATGTCTTGAATTATATTGGATTTCATGAAAAATTATGACAAACCACTTTACATATTTCCCCCGTCTATCAAGATTGACATTATATTACATTACATTCAGCAGAAGCTCTTATCTAGAGCGACTTACAATGTAAGAGAACACAAGTTAATTCACCAGATTTACAAGAGTGCCAGACCTGGCTTACAGCATTCCCAGACCAACATGTACCATCCCTGAAGTAGGAATAATAATAAAAAATAAATAAAAACTTAAGTACCGATTACGTTTTTGGAAAAAACAGCCGCTATGTTCTCTGGGCCAAAGAGGAAAAGGACCATCCAAGCTGTTATCAGCGTCAGGTCCAAAAGTCGGCGTCTGTCATGGTATGGGGGTGTGTCAGTGCCCACGCCATGGGAAACTTGCACATCTGTGAGGGCACCATTAATGCAGAAAGATATGTACAAATTTTGGAGCAACATGTGCTACCATCCAAACGCCGTCTTTTCCAGGGACATCCCTGCATTTTCCAGCAGGACAACGCCAAACCACATTCTGCCCGGATTACAAGTGCATGGTTGCGTAAGCAGAGAGTGCGGGTGCTAGATTGGCCTGCCTGCAGTCCTGACCTGTCTCCGATTGAGAATGTGTGGCGCATTATGAAGCGAAAAATATATGGCAATGAAGGCCCTGTACAATTGTGCAGCTGAAGACCTGCATAATGGAAGAATGGGGGAAATTCTGCTTGCTAAACTTAAACAACTGGTGTCTTCAGTGCCCAAACGCTTAATAAGTGTTATTAACAAAGCCGGGTGAGTTCATGAAGTCACACCCTTTCAGTCTTATTCCACAGGTTTTATACAGTTAAAACATGTGTAGGCCCTCCTATCTTAGAATGTCCGATGGCCAATCACCTGCTGCATACATTGATACCTCCTTAATATATGCATTACTTCAGGTTTTTTAGCTTAATTACCAATCATAAAAACGTCTATAGCATATTGATGTGCACATCTGGTTATCCTTATCTGGGTATTTTCTCAGTCCTACCATTAACTGCTTACTTAAGGAATTCCCTGACCTTCTGTCACACAGATCATTACATGGTTGTTTTCTCAGTTTTATCACCAACTGCCCACTTAAGGTACTCCCTTGACCTTCAGTCACACAGGTCAGTACATCCAGTGCTTGGCTGCACGTTTTCTCCTTTAGACACACATTCATATAAGCCTGCTTATGCACTGATTTCTTTTATATGTATATATACTCATTACAGAGTCCCATACTGTTCTAACAGAAATTTTCCTATAGCACCGCCGCAGAGTGGAAGAGCTGGGGCTCCGACTGCATGCACACACGGCAGATGGTTTGGCAGGAACAGCAGCACAGGGAATGCAAACAACTGCAGGTAGGTAGACTCAGAGCGGACAAGAGTTAGTACAGCGAGGCAGGACAGACTGAACAGCGAGAAGCACCATTCCTGGCGAGGGTTTGATTAAGACCTGACAGAGTCAAAAGCGAGTTAACACCGGAATGCAAGACAAAGGTTTTCAAGTGCACGACTAGACTAGATACTAAGTATCCACAAGACAAGACCAGAGGAATTTTCACAAGGAGACTTAACAAACTGGCACAGGACAGAGAACACCGGGTGACTAAATGCAAACATGAACAATTATCAATTAGGTGCCGCGTGCGAATGTATGCGTGAGTGATTAACGGAGCAGAGAGTGTGCAGAATGCATGCGGAGAGAAGGAAAGGGATAGGCGGATAAAGAGTGGTGGAACAAAGTGACACGAAAGGGAAAACCACGCCGAACCTGCAGCACGAGGGAAACAAACAGGGATACAAACGACACGATACGAGAGGAAACAGGTAAAACACGGGACACAAAAAGAAGGAAGTGAGAGCATAACAGTTCCCCCCCCCCCCCCTCCCCAACGAACGCCTCCTGGATGTTCACCCTGGATCGAAGATCCGGGGGTGACGTTTGTGAAACTGGCGGATGAGGGAGGGATCGAGAATGAGACTCTTACCGTGTAGGCCGGGGCGTCGTCAATCATCCGGGGGGGGGGGGGGGGGGGGGGGGGGGGTTGGGGGGGCATCAACAGGAGCACTGAGGGGCTGGAGGTGACAGGCTTGACCTGACTGACATGGAAGGTGGGATGGATTTTTAGTGAGGCGGGGAGTTGGAGTTTGACAGTGACAGGGTTAATAACACTGAGGATGGGGAAGGGACCAATGAATCTGGGCTGGAGCCTCTTGGAAGTGGATTGGAGTGGTATGGTGGAGGTGGACAGCCAGACCTGCTGCCCGGGAGAGTACTGCGGGGCTGCGGTCCGATGAAGGTCCGCCAGGCGTCGGGTACGGGAGGTGGTGCGGAGGAGTGCGGTACGTGTCAGCCTCCACACACGCTTGCACCTGAGGAGGTGGGACCGAACGGATGGAACGGCAACCTCCTCCTCCTGGACCGGAAACAGGGGTGGTTGGTACCCCAAGGAGCACTCGAATGGGGACATCCCGGTGGCGGTGCTCCTCAGGGAGTTGTGGGCATATTCAACCCAGTGCAGGAACTGACTCCAGGAGGAGGGGTTGTGAGCTGACACGCACCGCAGGGCAGCTCCCAGATCCTGATTTGTCCGCTCCATCTGACCATTAGACGGGGGGTGGTTCCCAGAGGACAGGCTGGCTGAGGCGCCCAGGGCCACAAAGAATGCCTTCCAGACCCGGGAGGAGAACTGGGGCCCACGATCTGAGATGACGTCAGAGGGGATCCCGTGCAGCCTCACCACGTGCAACACCAGGAGCTCCGCTGTCTCCGACGCGGACGGGAGTTTGGGCAGGGGAACGAAGTGGGCCGCCTTGGAGAACCGGTCCATGATGGTAAGGATGGCAGTGTTGCCATCCGACGGGGGCAGACCAGTGACAAAAACCGCTCCAAGGACAACCCGGGACAGGGAGGGGGCGGAGGAGGCCAGCGGGGGGCTGGTGGGAGGCCTTGCTCCTGGCGCACACCGGGCAGGTGATGATGAAGGCACGGGTATCCCCCTTCAGGGTAGGCCACCAGAAACTCCTCCTGACAAGGGCGGTCGTCCTGGCGATCCCTGGATGGCAGGCCAGACGGGAGGCATGGACCCACTGGAGGACCTGGGAGCGGACGGAATTGGGAACAAATAAAGATGAGTTAGGGTTATTGCGGGGGAGGAGACCGCAGCCACAACACATGATGCCAGGATAATGGGCTCCGGATCAGCAGATCTGGCATGGGGGGAAAAAACATGGGACAGGGCATCCGGTTTAATGTTATGGGAACCAGGGCGGAAGGTGACTGAGAAATTAAACCGGGCAAAGAAAAGGGACCAGCGTGCCTGACGAGCATTGAGACTCTTGGCAGATCTAATGTACAGGAGGTTGCGGTGGTCAGTCAGGACAAGGAATGGTTTACCTGCCCCCTCCGGCCAGTGCCGCCACTCCTCCAATGCGAGTTTAATAGCTAACAACTCCTACTACCCGACATCATAATTGTGCTCCGCCGGGGTGAGTCTCCGGGAGAAGTAGGCACACGGGTGCATCTTCCCATCCTGGACTGCACGCTGTAACAGGACCGCCCCTATGCCAGTGTCGGAGGCGTCTACCTCGACGACAAACTGCCGATTGGGGTCTGGATGACAGAGGATACAGGCCGTGGAGAACTGAGTCTTGAGGAGGTTGAATGCCTGTTGAGCCTCGGAACTCCAACGGAATGGGACAGAAGTGGAGGTTAGTTTGGTGAGTGGAGCCGCGATAACGCTGTAATTGCGACTAAAGCGGCGATACAAATGAGCAAAGCCCAGGAACTGTTGTAGGTGCTTACATGTGGCCGGTTGGGGCCAGTCGGTGACGGCTTGGATCTTCGCAGGGTCCGCCCAGATCCTCCCCTTTTCCACGATGAAACCCAGGTATTCAAAGTGTCCGAGGGGGGTGTTAAACGCCGTCTTCCACTCATCTCCCTCTCGGATACGGACGAGGTGGTAGGCATTGCGAAGATCCAATTTAGTAAACACGGAGGAATCATGTAGAGTTTCAAAAGCAGAATTAATCAGCGGCAGAGGATATTCGTTACGTACTATAATATCATTCAGGCCTCGGTAGGCAATGCACGGTCGGAGCGAACCGTCTGTCTTTGCTACGAAGAAAAACCCTGCCATCCCCACCGGAGATGAAGAGGGACGAATTATACCTGACGCCAGGGAGTCGTGGATATAAGCTTCCATGGAAGCTTTCTCGGGACCTGACAGGCTGTAGAGATTACCTGATGGCAATTTTGCACTGGCCAGTAGGTCGATGCAGCAGTCGTAGGGTCTATGGGGAGGCAAAGACACAGCACAGGATTTACTGAAAACTTGTGACAAATCATGATACTGTTGAGGTACACAGGACAAGTCAGGTTTAAGAGTGTTACGGGAGACCCTGCCGGCCCCAGCTGGAGGTAGGGCAGAGCGGAGGCAGTTAGCCAAGCAGTGTGAGCTCCAATCCTGCACTTGCCAGTTGATGTGCGGATTATGAGTACGAAGCCAGGTTTGGCCGAGCACCAGAGGGGACTGAACAGAATGGCTTAGGTAGAATTGGATCTCCTCTCGATGATTTCCAGACAGCACGAGTTGGAGAGGGATGGTAGAGTGTGTGACCCGACCCAGACTTCTTCCATCCAGGTCGAGTGCAGTGATAGGGTTAGACAGCGGTTCCACTGGAATCCCGGCTTTCTTGACGAAATTGGAATCAATGAAGTTGGCGTCGGCTCCGGAGTCGACCAGCGCCAATAGCGATGCGACTTGGGTGTTCCACAAAAGGGTTGCCTTCAGTTCAACCCAGTTCTGAGCGGAGTGAATGGTGGAGATAGGGCTCGCCAGCACGCCCAGTCTTACCGGCGGGCCACGCCTTTTGGGCGAATAGGACAAGAGGCTAAGTGATGATCCAGATTGCCACAGTACAGAGAGGAATTGGTGCGGATTCTCCAGTGCCGTTCCTCAGCATCTAGGGACACTTTACCCAGTTACATGGGTTCTTCCTCCAATTAGTCAAACGTGGAGGTGGACGGTTTGCCAGGAGGCGATGATGTTCGGGCGCAAGACGAGTTAAAAGAGGTATACGGTTGGCCCTTCTTCCTCTCCCGGGCCCGGGCCCGGAGACGGTTGTCAATGGAGATGGCAAGGGTGATGAGGCTATTCAGCGAGCTGGACTCTTCGCGGGTTGCCAGCTGATCCTTTAGCACCTTGCTCAGGGCCTGCATGAAGGACCCCTGGAGGTGTCGATCCATCCCGCTTCCGCTGCTAAGGTACGGAACTGGACCGCCATCTCCGTGACACTGCGGTTGCCCTGGCGTATCTGGAGTAAGCGCTGGGTGGCGTCCCGCCCGCAGACCGGATGGTCGAACACCCAATGCATCTCAGCGGTGAAGGAGGCGAAATGGAAGCAGGCGGGTGATTGGCTCTCCCACAGTGTAGTAGCCCACTCCCGAGCACTCCCTCCCAAACTGCTCATCACAAAAGCGATTTTGCTTGAATCCGTGGCAAAGGAGGCAGGCTGGATGCGGAACACGATGTCACATTGGAGAAGGAACTCACAGCACTTTCCCAGGTCCCCCAGGTAACGCACAGGGTGTTGCACTTGCGGTTCCTTGCCAGAGAGAGGCGGTGACGCTGTGGGCTGCAGCTCCGGGGCAGGTGGTGCAGGACTGGCGTGAGCCCTCGGAAGAGGGAGATGAACCGCCATCTGGCCCATCATCGAACCCATCTGACTCATTTGGTCCAAGAGATTCTTCAGAGTCTCCTGGACGTCATCCAGGTGATGGCTCAGTTGATCGCTGACAGCGTTCTGGTAGGCGAGGGCGTGATGGATCTGAACCGAGTCGGCTGAGTCCATAGCTGGCCAGTTCGTTCTGTTACGGTTCCGAGTATGAACTGGACCCAAATGCACGACTCAATACACAGGAAGTTCAATAACTCCAATAATTTATTGCTTCGACCAGAATTCCTCCTGAAGCATAGGGAGAACAAGAATAGTCAGTTACGGTTCCGAATAGGAACTGGACTCAAATGCACGACACCAAACACAGGAAGTTCAATAACTCCAATAAATTATTGCTTCGACCAGAATTCCTCCTGAAGCGTAGGGAGAACCAGAATAGACAGACAATCAGGGAATTAGTTCAGCAGGGGATCAGCAGGAGCGGGAGAGGCCAGGGACTGGTGGTGGTGGCAGGGATCCGGGCAGGCTGAGCAGAGGTGGAGCGGGGAGCGGGAGACAGGGCAGAGCAGAGTGGCAGGAACAGCTGTAGGTTAGCAGAGCTGGGGTCCCGGCTGGACGTGCACACAACAGCAGGTTGGCAGCAGCAGCAGCACAAGCAGGAGGCACGCACCGCCGCCGGTTAGCAGAGCTGGAGCACCGGCTGCATGCACACACAGCAGCTGGTTGGCAGGAACAGCAGCACAAGCAGGATATACGAACAACTGCAGGCTGGTAGACTCAGAGCAGACAAAAGTTAGTACAGCGAGGCAGGACAGACTGAACAGCGTGTTTGCGCCGTTCCTGGCGAGAGCTGATCAAAGCTGGACAGAGCAGGAAATGGCGAGTTAACGCAGAATGCAAGACAAGGCTTTTAAAGTTGGCAAGACAGGACTAGATACAATGTATCCACGAGACAAGACCAGAGAGTTACTACAAAGAGACTTAACGAACTGGCACAGGACAAAGAACACTGGGGGACTAAATACAAGCATTAACAAGTATCAATTAGGTGCCGCGTGCGAATGTATGCGTGAGTGATTAACGGAGCAGAGAGTGTGTGGAATGCATGCGGAAGGGAGGAGAGGGATAGGCGGATAACGAGTAGTGGAACAGAGTGACATGAAAGGGAAAACCACGCCCAACCTGCAGCACAAGGGAAACAAACAGGAAAAAACGCACATGATACGGAGGAGGGAAATAAATGCCGGAAGGCGGCGCAGGAGAGACAGTTCTGGAGGCCGCCGGCGGCGTGGGCAGGACGGCTCTGGAGGACGTCGGCGCAGGCAGGACCGCTCTGGAGGACGTCAGCGCAGGCAGGACCGCTCAGGAGGGTGGCGGCGCAGGCAGGACCGCTCAGGAGGGCGGCGGCGCAGACAGGACCGCTCAGGAGGGCGGTATAGTAAAAGATGAAATATATTTGCTTTGTACTGTTTTTGATTAAACATATATAAAAGAGAATTTACAAATCACTCCTTTTTTGCTTTTATGTGAATTTTACATACTGTCCCAACTTTTTTTAAATTGGGGTTTGTACTACCCCCAAAAAATAACAAATGGCCCCTCCTTTCACATTCACCTTATAAATATTTCACATTTTATATGTATTTATAAATATGTCACAATCTGAAAATATGTAGTGCCAATGTGTAAATATATTAATAATTAATATATAATATTTCATAACAGCTACCCTTCTCCCCATTATGTCTCCATCAAATTTTTGCAAATCCAATTATGTTTGAGAATGGCCATGTGTTTTTAGCCCCCACTGCAAAAACTTGCACATACACACAGCTCTGTGGTTACAAATGCAAGTATTGAGATCTACACTTACATGCCAGGGAACTGGAGTTTGTCCAAGTCAAGTTTTGGGCAATTTTTGATTATGGCAAAGATGTATTTGTGACATTTTGGCAGTAATCCAACTCCATAAAATTGTCGATGTTCTCCACCCTCACCCCCCCCACCCACTCCATTTTCTCCTCAATCTGGAAAGCCTAAGTGAATACAGTGCTGCAGACTCCACGGCCAATGAGGGAGGGCATAGACCAGGACACGCCCTCCACCAAATTACATGATGTTGCCAGCTGCTTCTTTTCACAACTCATAATCCAAGCTTGCGCAGACATGAGTCAGAACGAGCTTCACGCGCAGCTTTAGCTAGTGGATCAGAAGCACTGCTATGGAGACGCAGATCCCTGGAGGCTGATCCGTGCCTAACCCTGGGGCGTTGGGACCACCGATTATGCATCTCCCTGTGGGGGCTACCAGCCACCTTCAGCACTGGCACAGTCAGGATTCGGACTGGGGTTGTGGAGCCCATCCATACACTAGAACAGGCCTTAACAGGATGAACTACCGTGCGAAATATACTGTAATTTCCATAGCGCCTTCTGTGCATTCCTCATTTTCTTGTTTGTCATCTGACCGCCAGCATGTGGTGCTCACAAAAGACATCTTTTTGTAACAAGTCCAACTGTGTTCTGCACCCGTCAACGGAGCTCATTCAAAATGGGTGGGTCAGCTTAAATCTGGGAGGATAAAAGTCAGTCTCAATCCCTTAACAACCGATGGCAATAGATGCCACGCATGCCTGCCGTTGCAAACCTTCCTTTGCTATTAAAAGTTTTGTCGAGAAAAGGAAGGGGATGATCCTTTCGATCGCACATGGTCGCTATGGTTACCTTGAGCTGTATATCCTGTTTGAGAAGATTGTGTGTCTGTAAATGAGGCGTTTTGTTCTGGGATCGATACTGGCTGCTGGGCGTGTTGGGGGGACAGAATGAGTCATTGCACATACACACACCTTCATTTTTCTTCACTCACAGTGTCTCACAAGGCAAGGACACTTACTCTGTATTTTGCATTGACTCAAGGAGCCATTCACCATTGTTGGAGGCCTTTGTGAAGAATGCACAAGCCAGCCAATCACTGCCTTGCTTGTATTGTGGTCTGCCCGGGGTGGAATCTATTGGAAGTAAACAGGTTGTAAACATGTACACGGTCACATGCTGAACTCCAGCTGTGGATCAGTTTAACCTGAATCATTTCCGTACAGCCCAATGGTCAACTATAACTTAATTTCCCGGGAACAGCTACCCGAAATGTTATTCATTTATTTAAGCCACTTGGATTTGTGCCAGAAAGAAAGTAAATCACAAGTGGGAGAAAGAGTATCAACATTAGACTTACAGTGAGAATGTGTGCGTGTAGGTGTGTGTGTGGTTAGGTGGGTGCATACCTGTGCGAGTGTATCATGCTTGGTATATATCAGTGTTAAGCTATGGATATAGTGTGCAATTTAAAGAGTCTCTGACAGGGTCGTTTGCCACATAGTGCTGGCACTGTCACACAAAGTATGTGTTTACAGTATATATGTATATATTTTTTCCTGATGATCTTATAGTAGATTTTTAAGTAGGGGTGGGACATTTTACGATTTTCTCTAAACAATTACAAGCTGATTTGTCCCTGTGATTACTTGAGTGCTCCGTTTTTATTTTTTCGTGTGTCTAAAGCCTGTTTTTTTACGGCAGAGGACCCGCTAGTGTCGCAGAGAATTTTCTCCAGCGTAGGTCAGCCCACGCAACAACGCTCTTTGACAAGATAAAATCATGTTTTCAGCCATTCCTAGGCACAACTCTAGTTTTTCCGCCACCCGAGGCAAGATTTCTTGGGGGGGCTTGGTGGGGTGAACACGTAGGCTATACATGCTTTGATTCATTCACTATGCCAATCATTTTTTAAATGATGCCAAAATTTCTTTTATAAAAAATCTCTGAAATACCGATACATTTACAATACATTTTCTGTAAGCAAATAAGAACCTGCTTCCGGAGTGATTGTTTACTCAAGTACACGTCACGGTCCCCCCCTTAGTTGTAAGGGCAGAGCGAGGCAGTGTAGCTAACAGCAGAGCAGAGTCTATGGAAGACATCACAGCTGCATGTATGGCTCCAATGCTCACTATAAATACATGAGGGGGGGGGGTCAGAGATACTGAAGGGAGATCACAGGGCGGCAGTATAGTATAATGGGGAAGGAATTTCGGCTTGCAACCAAATTGTTGCAGGTTTGATTCCCAGGTAAGACACTGCTGTTGTACCCTTGAGCTAAAGGTTCTTAACCTGCATTGCTTCAGTATATATCCAGCTGTAGAAATGGATGTACCATGTAAAATAAAATGCAAATACTGTGTAAGTCGCCATGGATATGAGCATCTGCTAAATGCCTGTAATAATAATAATAATAATAATAATAATAATAATCATGCCTGCCTTATCCTGTCTAAGAGAAGAACAGACTGGTGTTATGGCTAATAGCATAAATTCTAGATGATTCATTTCACAAAACCAAATGGCACCTTGGAAACTGTCCCCGATGCGCCCCACAGTCCGCAATCAAGTACTGATTGTGCCACTGCTGGCTGTGATGAGGAGAACTGTGGAGTGAGGCTCAATTAGCCGTAGCATTACCGTTGGGCACGGGGTTTCCCAGGAGTCTGACTGCACCCTCACATTAAGTGCACTTATCTAGTGCTATTGACTGCAAAGTGAAAAGTGGCCGGCTTTGGAGGACAAATGTTCGCTCTCCCTGGAGGTTGTTGCCTAAAAAATGTTTGAATACTAAGAATAACAGTAAAAAATTAAAACTGCTAATTTCTAACCATTTACCAGAAAAATAATACCCATCTTGATATGGTTTAACAAAACTGGACTTAGCGAGGTTTGGAAAAACCCCTCCCCTCCATTAATTTGCATTTACAAGTGAATATACCTTGTCTAAATGCATTTCACTGTGATGGTTCATAGTCAACTGTCCTTTGTGACTGTATTTAACGGTTCACTCAGCTCTCCAGGCAAAGTCACATGTGGTTCTGCTAGTGTAAAATCATACTTCAGCTTCCCTTAGCATTGAAATAACTTTTAAAAGTGCAAGGTGCTCAAACGACAAGCCACATATAGGAATAGACTTTCACTTGCAACATTACACATTTTTTTTTTTTTTCAGATCTGGTGTCAGACAATTTCAAAAAGTGTTTCACTTTCACTTTTTTCAACAAAATTAGATGTAGCCTACAAAAGGTACAAAAAGTACCTAAAAAGGTACAAAAGCTTGTCGCTGGGGTGGTACCCTATAGGTACATAAAATTGCACCCCTTGCTAAGAATACATAATTAATTTGTACCTTTTTTCCTTGAAAAGGTACTTATTAGTACCCAAAGAGAACATTATTGTACTTTCAGGGTACATTTGGGAAATGTTTACCTTAAGGAACAAAAATGTACCTCCACTGTACCTTTATTTCTGAGAGTGTACACCTTTCCCTCTTGCATTGCTCTCAGCCTGATTGAGATGTTCTCTACTTCTAATCAACATTAAAAAATTAAATGAGGTATGTGTACGAAAGTATGAAGTCCATAAATTGTAGAAACTTGCATATTGTAGCTTCAAACCAGCAGAATGAGTAATCTATATATATTTTAAAAAAAACTACATTAATTTATTTCAAATCATGGCCTAAACCCCCACTAACCCTGGCCTAAACCCTTAACTATTACAATGACTGAATAGGAATGAACAATATATACATACAGGGGGTGGACAAAATATCAGAAAAACCAGAAACAAAAAAAAAGCAGTTTTTCTTAAAACAGCTGCTATATGTTTTCTCCCATTTCTCTTACCTATATTTTCTCTCTTTTATGACAGACATGCCATATATAAATTTCTGTTTCGGCCTTGTTTTTTTATTAGCTTGATAATTAATCATAATTAGCCATTAATCATATTACCTTAGAATACAAAAAAAAACTGAAAGCATTTTGGTCCATGACAAACAGAGATGTGCACCTCTGCACAGCTGTGGGGAGTGAACACCTCTGCTCAAAGTGAAGTGAACAGCTGAATAAAACAGAACATCATTGAAACTGGGTCACAACTATGGCCCAATTGTTAATTATTCCTTTTCAGTTACGTTTTTCACTAATCACATTCCACTATACTACATAGACATCAACTCCAGTTGTTGGGGACCAAAATGTTTTGTAATTTCTTCTTATACATTTGTTGAAGTGTATTCACTTATTACTGATATAACAACGACATATAATGTATTATTTATTAGCATTTCATAAAAATATGCGACTACACAGGCAATTATGATTGACTTGCATAATTATCAAGAAAAACAAGCCATCATATAAAATGTACATTCGTACATTTGTACGATTCGCAAAACAGCATAGATAATCAGGTTAGGAACAGAGGTTGAAGTTTTGCATAGCAATCATGTGGCAGGTGTTTTCTGGAAAAATGGTGTTTACAATATTTTGTCCACCCCCTATACGTGTTGAACCGATAAAAATATATGTAATGTTAACCTAGATTACACTATGTAAGCACAAAGGCAGTATACCGCGGAGACATCCAAAAATATTCTGTATGTCATTAGGTAGCCATATTCACATCACAAATATACAAATTCAGCATATAGATATTGTCTCACAACAAAAATTGGGCTCATTCACCTCTTTGCATGTGCATTTTTTGGAGGCTGATATATATACACGCAATTGACATAGAGGCAGTTAAAATCTTACTTTAAAGAGATCGTTGTTCTCAGCCTGATTGAGAAATTCTGCTACTTCGAACCTTTAAAAAATGAATGAAACAAAGTATGTTACAATGGTTAAAATAGTGTAAGGCCAGAGGAGTGGAGCGCTGGGGAAATATGAGCACAATCTCTGGTGCCATCTGCTGGACATTTGACAGCCCTACACTCACCTGCTGGGTGAGCTGACTGCTGTTTCACACTGCTGAAGGCAAGGAGGGACAAAATGACCCCCTTTTAAAGTGTTCCCCCCTTAGGCTTGAAATTATGGGCGCGTCCCAATACTCAAAAAATGCTCCTTTCCTCCAATGCCACCTCCTCTCCTCCTTGCCCTGGAAACAGATCTTTGTGTTTTAATCTAACGTTGCTGATTTGGCAACATATTACATACAAATAGTTACAAAATGATTAATGTCTTGACGCCAACCGCAATGTTAAATACATTGTACACTGTACACGCAACTACTTGTGCTTAAAACAGCGGATAAGCCAAATGACTGAATCACAAATAGCTCACGCTTATCTGAACTCTGAATCTGGCCCTACATTTTCACGCTCGTATGGTTCACTGGTTCATCTGTTAGGAATTTTGAAAATAAAAATACTGTTATAGTGACATCGTGAGAGCAATCAGAGCAAGGGTGGGAGTTTAAGGCACTGTTATAGACCTCTGCTTGCAGGCCGCTTTTTGATAATCTGTGTATATTTAGTCGTAGAAGTGATAAAATTAACAAAACATCTGGACAATAACACACATCATGTATGACCCACTAAGGAAAAACAAAGTAACAGTTTACTTACATCACATTCGTTCATTACGTTACATTACAATCACGACAAATGCTCTAATCCAGAACAGCATTCTACACGGGAAATTGTTATTTCTACTGTCCAAGCACATTGAAGACAGAAGACTCTGTGCCACATATCCTAAATGTTAATATGAGTTTCACTGATCTTCGAAACCATGGATACAATAGAGCATAAAGGATAGGATTGATGCAAGAATTCAGATATAACATTGTCAATGTAATATCAAGTGCAACGTACAAAGGTGTAAGATGCACAGATGTGTAAGGGACATAGGCGTAAATGCAAACATTTACGTAAAATGGCAATAAACACAGAAGGAAGACTGCCACTAGAATACCTAGGGATTTTGCTGCCTTCCTTTCAGAGGCCATAGAAGCATTATTTACTTTTTGGCACTTTCTAACAATCCTAATTTTATTTGCATGCCTTTTAGCAATAGCAAAAATTTTCAGGTACATTATTATAATGGTTAATAATGGCACAACAAGTACAATTATTAAGTCAACAATGGTCCATATTTCACTAATTGTCAGAAGACATTCGACACACGTGCCATTTGTTTTCACGTAAGCAATATTTTCAATATTTCCATTGAAATAAAGAAGCGCCACATTGTAGATTAATGAAAACAACCACAGTATGGCTATTATCCTCAAAGTTAAATTCACTGTAATTTTCATGGAGTAGTGAAAAGGGTAGGAGACAGCAAAACATCGGTCCAGTGCAATTAAAGCTATAGTATAAATTGATACACACGTAAGATGAAGTATTGCTACCAATACAATTAGGCAAATAAATGTACTATAGCACCTTAGTGGAGGTAGCCATATAGTAAAATAGTCGGGCAACACAATTACTCCAACAAGAAAGTCCGCAATGGCCAGAGAGAGCAGGAGGAAATTAGTTGGCGTCTGAAGCTGCTTGAAGTGGCAGATGGAGATGATCACAAGCAGGTTTCCACACACTGTCAGTGTCACAACTACTGCCACACACATATACAGCAGCACTATAGCTACTTTTCCCAAACAGGAATGGACACAAAACTCCTCTTGATGCTCTTCTGTGAGATTCATGGTTGAAAAAAATGGTTAAAGTTTCTGAAGAATCAAATGTCCCACCATTATACTTAATTTAGTAAGTAAAAATCTTCCTGTGGAACTGCATTAAAGGTGTAGCATAATGTAGCTCGTCAGTCTTGCAGGATCCCTTTGAATCACTTAGAGCTGTAGCCACGTTTATATAATGCAGTTACCATTGTTTTTTTCCCTGGTGGTTGTTTATGAATCCCCATCAGATGTTTGTACAGGGAGTTGTGTTAGGAGACAGATAGTGCCACTGGGAAGAGTGATGGGTGTCAAGAGTTAAGGGCTTTCGACTCTCACTTGTTGATTCCAGAAGTGCAATGGTAACAGAGTGTATTATAGGAAATGTCTTGAATTATATTGGATTTCATGAAAAATTATGACAAACCACTTTAAACGTCTATCCAGATTGACATTATTACATTACATTCAGCAGAAGCTCTTATCTAGAGCGACTTACAATGTAAGAGAACACAAGTTAATTCACCAGATTTACAAGAGTGCCAGGCCTGGCTTACAGCATTCCCAGACCAACATGTACCATCCCTGAAGTAGGAATAATAATAAAAAAATACTAAAAAAAGTAGTAATTACGTTGTTGGAAAAAAACTGCCGTTATGTTCTCTGGGCCAAAGAGGAAAAGGACCATCCAAGCTGTTATCAGCGTCAGGTCCAAAAGCCGGCGTCTGTCATGGTATGGGGGTGTGTCAGTGCCCACGCCATGGGTAACTTGCACATCTGTGAGGGCACCATTAATGCAGAAAGATATGTACAAATTTTGGAGCAACATGTGCTACCATCCAGACGCCGTCTTTTCCAGGGACATCCCTGCATTTTCCAGCAGGACAACACCAAACCACATTCTACCCGGATTACAAGTGCATGGTTGCGTAAGCAGAGAGTGCGGGTGCTAGATTGGCCTGCCTGCAGTCCTGACCTGTCTCCGATTGAGAATGTGTGGCGCATTATGAAGCGAAAAATACGGCAACGAAGGCCCTGTACAATTGTGCAGCTGAAGACCGGCATAATGGAAGAATGGGGGAAATTCTGTTTGCTAAACTTAACCAACTGGTGTCTTCAGTGCCCAAACGCTTAATAAGTGTTATTAAAAGAAAGGGTGATGTTACACAGTGGTAAACACTCAACTCTCCCAACTTTTTTGGAGCGTGTTGCAGTCATCAGATTTGAAATGAGTGTATATTTTCAAAATAACTTAAATTCACAAGGTAAAACATCAAATATGTGTTTTCAATATAGTAAAGGGTGAACAGAATTTACAAATCACTCCTTTTTGTTTTTATTAGCATTTTCCATACTGTCCCAACTTTTTGGGAATTGGGGTTGTAGCGAGCTGGCAATGGCAACAAAGGCTCTGTAGCCACACCCACTCCTCTCCACACAGGAAAGAGCGCCATGCTCAGAAATGTCCCAAACACATTTTATAATAATAAATACAGGTAGAGGAACAAGGTTTTGGAAAAAAAAAATTTGAACAGAGAATGCTAGTGTATCATAGATTTGACTGAGCATGGTTACTGTATAATATTTTAAAGTCATAAATCCTGAGTGCATAGTACACCTTTAAAATTTAATTATATTCCGTTGCATGCTATTTGAACTTGCAGAACTGACCCACTACCATACTTATCTATTCTGCCTGAACAAAAACGTACTGTTTCCAGAGGTGTGTGGCTCACCGTAACCTCTTCCGACTAAAATCCCCCTAGCGATAATGTTAAATACGGTGGAAACTCCTATCTAATTACCAAACATTTATTGCAGCTTGATGTCACGCCATAAACAATGTGCTGGTAAACTGTTCTGCTTGAATGTATTTCAAAAAACTTTGGTTTGACCCTGAGACCGATCAAATGGACAGCACGTGTCCTTCACTACTGAACAATTTGTCATAACTTCATCTTCCATAAAGCCTATAAAGTAATAGAGTTCCAGATATTTGCCTAACTGCAAACATAATTCTGATAAATTATAATATATAACTAAATAGGCAAATGAAGAATATGATGCAGTCATGCTGTAGCCTACTGTGCATATATGTTTATATGCATTTACATACATACAGATAATTGAATTCATGTTTTTTATAAAGTTACATGTCTGTATGTGAAAGGATTTGGGAAGGGAAGTGATTAGCACTATAAAAACAGGAAAAAGCTATTGGCTCATGGTGCCCACACATCACCATGAAAATTGGAGACATTTTTTAGTACTTCTAGGGCTCTATCTTGCCGATCTTGGCGCATCGTCTAAAAAGCTAGGCGCTAGTGCATTTAGGGCGTGTCCAAGTCCACTTTTGATAGTTAGATGGTGTGTTATATGAGCGCTAAGTAAGGCACAAGGTGCTAATGGGCTGAACCTAGCCTTTTCATTAGTGTGTCTTGGGCGTACGATACCATAAAGCAAATAAAAATGTCATATCTCATTCCCTTTAAAAGACTTTTCCACCTTGGCGGATTGCTTATATGATGGCGAAACAGACATGCTCGTGCGTGTGTAGTGCGATCAAGGAATAGGCTAAATGGATCAATACTATGATCAATATTATTCAGACTAACCATTATGACGCGTTTTGATATACACAATAATAATCTTTAACATTAGGGTTTAACACCGATTCCCGGTAATTCCCAACAGTGCTGTTATTTTACAAAATATTTACATTTAAATTTTGTTAACTCTATTTACTTTGGCCCTCCAGAGGCAATTTCCACCTAGATTCTACTAGTTTTATTTAAATGTCAATATCTCAATAACATATTCCCTGCACATCCATGGTTTAAAGTTCGAATTGAAGAAGAAGCTGTATCATTCAGAAATTTGCAACAGAATACATTTATTTCAGAATAGTCACAAACAGCATATACGTCCATAATAACCATAACATAAATAGCCTAATGTATTTAAATATGTTTTAAAAAAAACGTACAAAAGCGTGTGCGTTTTTACAGAAACGTATTTTAGCCGTAAGTGCGATAGGTGGTCGCTGTGGAAATGTCGACTGTACGGGACTTTGGCAAAATGTAACAAGATAAACTCTTCAGGGTTAATCGGAAAACTGCTGTAGCTGAATATACTGGTAAAGTAGACTACTTGGTTTCCTAAACATATTTATATGAGAGATTTTGGATAAAAAAATTAGGTGTCTTCTAAACCGAAAGTGCATCAGGTACTGTATATAGTACAGTAAGCAAGGGAAAAAGGCGAATGCTCATGTATACAACGTTTAAAAAAAAAATTATTGTTTCTATACGTGAACATGATTTTCTTAGCGTGTATAACCGGTGCATTTTACATTCTGTGGCTGTGGTGAGAGGAGGGTCGTAAGTGCTTTGGGCTATTAATAGCAAACTTCTATTTTATTGCACTGTGGTGTAACTGGAAAGCTGAGGTTTTCGAAGGGGCTACCCTTTTAAACAATCTTGCATCAACATTTACGGGATTTTGTTAAAGCTGTAGTTTATCATTTCAGACAAACATGAATAGGCCTACTGTAATTGAGACGGATACGTCTCAACCACTAGGGGCAAAGTTTATAGAGTTAAAAGCACCTGCGACAGCTGAGAATAAGCTACCGTCTCACCTTAGAAAACGTCAAATTGGCCTGCTTGTTTAACGAATTTTGTTTGATTATGCAATGAAGCATTCCATGAGGCTGTTCTCATAGAGTTCTCGAAGTTCAAGCTTCATCCAAAGTTCATTACCTACATTCTAATATTGACTGCAGTTATTTTGCCTTAATGATGACACTAAATACAATGAAGCTGTCAGGTTGGCAACCCATAGGTTCACGCATATTTTCCCTTGTTTTATAATATCCTGCTTATTGTAATGTGACCAACGCTTTAAGACAAGTTCACTTTCCCGGGAAGACCATGAAATGAGACCGTGCGATTTACGGCAGGTGAAACAGACCTGCTCCTGCATGAAGTTAAAGTGCACCTGTGTGTAACAGACAGGAGGGTGTACGCGCGTTGTGCACACGCCTATGTAGACACACTTATATGCTCCGTTAAAATAACATGTAAAGAACTGCGACATGACTTTAGACCAGGTTAGTGGTTTACACATTTTTCTTTTTATGACAGCTTTTTGTTAATTGTAAGTAGGCTCCACAAAGGAATATAAAACCAGTAATTTTTTCAAAGAACATGCACTCATTCTAGTTGTTAGCTATTAAATTCGCATTGGAGGAGTGGCGGCACTGGCTGGAGGGGGCAGGTAAACCATTCCTTGTCCTGCCTGACCACCGCATCCTCCTGTACATTAGATCTGCCAAGAGACTCAATGCTCGTCAGGCACGCTGGTCCCTTTTCTTTGCCCAGTTTAATTTCTCAGTCACCTTCCGCCCTGGTTCCCATAACATTAAACCGGATGCCCTGTCCCGTGTTTTTTCCCCCCATGCCAGATCTGCTGATCCGGAGCCCATTATCCCAGCATCATGTGTTGTGGCTGCGGTCTCCTGGGAGATCAAGGGCGTGGTGAAGGCCGCCCAGGCTACCCACCCGGACCCTCGCAATAACCCTAACTCATCTTTATTTGTTCCCAATTCCGTCCGCTCCCAGGTCCTCCAGTTGGACCCGTCAGGTCGTCCAGGGATCGCCAGGCCTTGTCAGGAGGAGTTTCTGGTGGCCCTCTCTGAAGGGGGATACCCGTGCCTTCGTCCTCGCCTGCCCGGTGTGCGCCAGGAGCAAGGCCTCCCACCAGCCCCCCGCTGGCCTCTTCCGCCCCCTCCCTGTCCCGGGTCGTCCTTGGAGCCACATTGGGGTGGATTTTGTCACCGGTCTGCCCCCGTCGGATGGCAACACTGCCATCCTTACCTTCGTGGACCGGTTCTCCAAGGCGGCCCACTTCGTTCCCCTGCCCGAAACTCCCGTCCGCATCGGAGACAGCGGAGCTCCTGGTGTTGCACGTGGTGAGGCTGCACGGGATCCCCTCTGACGTCATCTCAGACCGTGGGCCCCAGTTCTCCTCCCGGGTCTGGAAGGCATTCTGTGCGGCCCTGGGCGCCTCAGCCAGCCTGTACTCTGGGTACCACCCCCAGTCTAATGGTCAGACGGAGCGGACAAATCAGGATCTGGGAGCTGCCCTGCGGTGCGTGTCAGCTCGCAACCCCTCCTCCTGGAGTCAGTTCCTACCCTGGGTTGAATATGCCCACAACTCCCTGAGGAGCACCGCCACTCGCCAAAATGAGAAGAAACCCTTCAGAGAGTGATGGTTTGAGGCTTCCTTGATACCTCAGACCCTAAAAATGCATTTAAATGGAAAAACTTAACTCATAAACTTAGCTATTCCTAGCCTACCTGTTTTCATCCCTGCAAATGACAAGTAATAAGTTTTGACAGGATGTTTTGACAAATGTCTTTTGTTATTGCTCTTAGACACTGCTGTTGTTATGAGCCAGCCAACCTCAGCCATGGAGCTAAGCTCTGAGGAGATCCTCACACCCCAGACAGCAGAGAAGCTGCTTGCTGGATGAGTTATTTGTGGATGTGGAGGGCAAAGCACAACCAAACTATCGTGCTTTGATCCTGGCCATTTAAGAACGCAGTTAAGGAAGCACAGGTTTGGGTCACAGATGACTTGCGCCTTTATGGAATGAAAACCCTTCCTATTCACGTAGGCATTTTCTTCCACAGTCAGTGCTTTGATTTTGATGTGTGTCCCATCTACACACCCCAGCACATCAGGGAATCCAGCGACTGCATAAAACTTATGCCTGTTCATGTTTTGTTTGGTGTTGTCAGCTGGCATGTTGACGTATTCATTAATGCGGCAGCACAGGGCAAGTGAAACTCTCCGCACCACTCTGCAAACAGTTAACTTGTGAATCTGAATGCTGTCACCTATAACATTTTGCATCGATCCAGTAGCAAAATAACGTCAACGTCATCGTACAAATCCAAGGGATGCAATCTCGCAAAATTTGTTGGCGAGGACGAGGTTCGTAATTTTCAAGCAATTCTTCAATATATTCAAATCGGTCTGCCTTTTTAAATTATGCCGCTATTCCTGGTTCTAACTTTGTTTTGTGGTACAACAGGTTTTATTTAAGTAGTGCGCAAGTTGTAACTTAGTGGACAATTAAGTTACAACTAGCCTACGTTTGAACTTACGTATAGCTGGTGCAACCGGCCCCTAGTAAAGATTTTACGCACAAACTTAGTTACAAACTTCCGTATGACCGGTGCAACCCAGCCCAGAGGAGGGGAGGGAATGCAGCCAAATACTGTGGAAGTAAGTCCTTTGACTCCCTCCTCATTAAGTTCAATTTGAGATGGGTTTTTCGAGTGGAAGAATACTCAAGATAAAGATGAAGGAAATAGCAGAAGTATAATCTTTTATTAAATGGTCAAATGTTGATTCAACATGGGAAAACCACAAACCTACGCAGAGGATTCAGAATTCCCCGAACAATAACAAACATTAGTTTTTACAATATCATAACTCCTCCTTTACGTTGCTAATACACCAATGATATGTGGTAACACCTTTTCATAATATCTTATTTTATCCAATAACAAATTAGGCACAACATTAATATGTTATATGACCTGTTCTTACCCTATGCGCTTGAGGGCACTCTTGATCTATCAAATAAAATTGTTTGTGAACTCTCCTCCCACCTGTTCGGTCAGCACGATCTATAAGTTCAACTCCTGCTTTGTTATGGAACACAGGAGGAAAACATTCCTGTTTTGACTGGTGTGCTAGATGCCCTCGTCCTTGCTGACAGAGAACTATCCTGCACCCTCTCACAACCCCCCATCTCAGTACTTTTCCACTAGATCTTGACTGTATTATTTAATTATTTATATATTTGCATATGAGGCTTTCTTGGGCCTACGGCTTACTTCCACATTCCCCCCTTTGAGACCCTTCGGTCTCACACTCTCTTGTTGATACTTCGCCTGGTGGTGGAGTTATGTTATGACATTAGTATTGTATGATAAAAATAAACATTTGTAGTTGATTAGTTTCATGCATAATTTACCTAAGTTAATATTTCCTCTAATTAACAATTAACAGATGATCTCTCAAACAGTAAATAAGTAAATAATAAAGAATATCAAAAAGTTAATCAAAAATATCAAAAATGTAATCAAAAATATCAAAAGTTAATCAAAAAGCTACTGTATTTAATGATTTTTAATGATCATCTAATTTTGATTTGCTATAATTATACAAAGATTATATAAAAAGAATTGGATTATACTTGTAATGTCGTCTTCCTCTTCTTAGGAGCCCATATTCTAAGAAACCTGAGGAGAGGTTACTAGCACTTCACTCAGGCGTCTCCTACCTTCTTCGCCCTTTTCCTTAATCTATTTATGTGTCTGTTTTATCTATCCTAAGGGCCTTTAGTCAGTTGGGGCTTTATTATGTCCCCTTTGAGTTGTTCTTTTCTTCATGTAGTCAGTGTATGTAATATGTGTGATCATGGGTACAGGAAATACTCCTCTGACTCCTCCAGCAGCCCTGGCATGAAATACTTCTCCCAATCTATCTGATCCAATTTGTCTCCATATTTCATTCTCACGCATTTCCATCCTACTCCTGGCTTCACTCCCCATTCGCATAATGGATTTCCGTATGGACAGTTCAGCGGTCCTCCTTTCTCGTTGCATCTTTCCCCATATTCGTTCGTGTAAGATCCATCTCTCATCTGGAATACCTGGTGTATGGATGGTTCCCATACGGCACGTCTCCGTGGCACTCCTAGGAACATTTGGTGGACTGCCTTAGCCTGTTTCATCACTACTTCTCTGCTTTCAATGGGATCACCTGATGGATTGTTTTCCTCGCCTTCTGCTAAGTCTGTGGGTTCTACCATCTCATATCCCACCGGTGTTTCCACGGCTTCTTCCTTCTGGATCGTCATTCCTGCTTCCCCCATCATTGCTCCCAGCCACTTGGACATCATAACTTTAATACATGGCAAAATTACTATGCATCCACAGACGGCTATCCCAACTGCAATGCCTATGGGCATCAGAGTCTGTGTTAACCCCGCCCACCAAGGTCCCATGTAGCTCCCCAGCCATCCCGTTGCGGAGGATCCAGCACTTGCCGATGGTCCGAACGCATCTTTAATGTTCCCTAAGGCGTGTATTATGCTAGTCAGATTATCTGTAATGTCAGGGACCAAAGTATAACATGCGCCTTCTGTCAGGTTAAGTGTTATACACAATCCTCCTTGTCGTGCTAATATGTAATCAAGGGCCATTTCGTGTTTAAGTAGGGTCATTCTGTGGCTTCTGACGGTGTCCCTCAACGTGCTGAACCCTCTAATAGTTTCATTGGCGAAACCCTGTAAGGTATACGTTATGTTGTCGATATGATCTGCTAGGAAGACCACTCCGTACCAGGGAAATAACCCAAGTCCCCATTTTTCCCCTAATGAAACTCTGAAATGATATGACTCTAAGTTATGAAACTCTGCTATTCCTCTTCTTTTCCTGTTGCTGCTGTCCTGTTGGTTGTCTTCTTTCTGTTTTATGGACATCACTTCATATGGGAGCTTCAACGTGGCCAGGTAACAACATCCTGTCCATCCTATTGGTAAAAATGAGTAAGCCCTACCGCCGCATACCCACTAATAGTCTCTAAATGTCCCTAAGGTGATGTTTGCGTATGTCGTCCTGTTTTCAACTCCATTCACTTCAATGGTCCTCTCTTGCCCAGTTCTTAACGCTAGGGTGTATTTCTTATTCCTGTTTCCTCTTATTATTCCAAAACTTGTCATGTAGGTTGTACAATCTGATATCCCCAGAAAAATGGGGAAGGACACATAGTTGCTAGTACTATTAGAGCAGAAACACTCTCCGGCTTTACTGTTCTTTACTTCCAACGAACTAGGGGCTTCTGCAACTGTTTCTGCCTTAGTTGAAAGGTGTACATACGCCAGCTTCCGTAAGAATCTACATTTTCTTAATGACAGGAGTCTGGCAACATAGCCATAGTCATAGCCATAGACTTTCCTGTTATAATGGTGTAGCAGATACATGGCGTCCGCCATGCATCCTGATTCCAATGGCTGGGGATCAACTTCCGCCACCGCCGGCCAAGTTCCTGGTGCGGGCACTCGAACCATACAGGGACCTTTACTTCCAGTTGCCATTCGGACTGAGTGTGTTAATTGTTGGTACCACATGTTCCTTCTTGCCCATGCGTCTGAGATGTTTAGGGAATCTGCATTGAAATTGAAGGCTCTCCACTCCGTATCTCTTCTTTTTCTTGGTCTGATAATCTCTTCATTAATTGCTGTCTCAATTTGTCTCTTTCTCACAGTTCCTGTCTTGATTAGTCCCACGATCCCAGTAGTCATCCACATGAAAATTATCAGGACAAAGCAGAATCCGCATATTCGTTCAATTGTCTTCATTCCTCTTCCTCTTTTTTCTTGGGCTCTTTCTTGGTCTCCGGTTCCTGGGCTCTTCTGCAATGGTTCAGGTGCACCCATGGTCCTATTTCTTTAAGCTTTACTGCTGTTGGAGTGGCTAATATTACCTGATAGGGTCCTGTTTGTCTGGGTTGTTTCCACTTTCTTTTAAACTTCTTCACTCCCCTGGATTCACCAATAGCTCTGGGTCTTCGACTGCTCTTTCGCCTGAGAATAGACAGACCTCACTTGGGTTAGTCCCCTCAGATATTTATGGAGTTCTTCTTCTAGTGTTTCCAGGCCTATTTCCCTACTTTTTGGTCTTACTGTGG
Source organism: Synaphobranchus kaupii (assembly GCA_029718625.1). NCBI lineage: Eukaryota > Metazoa > Chordata > Actinopteri > Anguilliformes > Synaphobranchidae > Synaphobranchus > Synaphobranchus kaupii. The sequence goes on from CM056378.1 coordinate 7,834,616, forward strand.
GCATTGGCATTACTCGTCCTGTCACCATTTCCTGGGGTGTCAAATGAGTAAATCTATTCCGACTGTTTTATTTATTTTATTTTTTTTTAATTTTTAGAACCATTGTCGCTGCTCAGGGTCTGACAGACCCCGAATCTGGGGAAAATTTATCTTGCCAAGGCTTTAGCTACAGTTTTAGAATCCGCATGCACAGTGGGGAATGCTTCTACCCATCTTGAAAATATATCAATGAATATATCAATGACCGATCATATCTACATAGTCCATTACCAACTTTACTACCTTCCTGACAAATTTTGCATCTTGATATCGTGCTAGTATAAACCAATGTTTCTGTATTTCTCTCATCATTTCTGTATTTCTCTCATCATCCCCCCTTGCAGAGTGGCCAACACCATGGGCAGCTCTGCAAATTACCTCTATTACTGCGCTTGGTGCAATTGCTTCCGTCCACAAAAAAACACGTGGTCCGGAGCCATCAGTGGTTCTTGGTGTAGGTCTTCTCTTGCTCTTGCTTCTGCTTCTGCTTCTCCATCTGGGTCGCCACACATTCTCACACCTTCTTCTCACTTCTCACATCCCTCTGCTTCTTCCATTGCCTGTTGATATCTGGTGGCACATCCTAGCTTGCTGCTCCTTTCAGATTCACGTGCCCCCAACGACTTGACTGTTTCTTTCTTGCAACTTGTCATTCCCTGATTCTCTGGCCCATCATGAGGTGTGTGGAGGCATGGGAATGTGCTATTTGCTATTTGCGGGATTTCCCTCGTTTCCTCGGCGGTCACTCTGGGCTGTCTCTGATTCTCCTTCCTCTGGGCCTGTTGCTGTAACTTTTGATCTTATTAAAACAGTTTCCAAATTACCTTCTACTTCCAGGGTCCCTTTCACTTTCACCAACTCTGGTCTCATCCTCACAGTAGTCTCAGGCCCCTGGCTCAAATCTTCTTGTTCCCCAGTGCTGTTCAATAGGGGATACAGGCCTGTAGCTCCATTTGCTTCCACTGATTGCAGGTATTGAAGTCCAAAAATACCTTCCTTAGGCCATACCAAGGGACCACCTCTTGCACTTTTCCCATTTTTTCATAGTCTTCTCATAGTCATATTTCAAGTCTCATAGTTTGAAATAATTCACTCATGCAGGAGAGAGGTGTCTTTAAAGTCTCGCCCTTTCGCGTTTTCAAATCTTTATTTTTCTTTAGCCCATGCAAGCTTATTCTAGTTAACTGAAAGTGAAACTAAAACTGAAACAAAAATAAAAAATAAAAAATAAAAAATTAAAATAAAACATTTTAGTTAACTGAAATAAAAATAAAAATAAAGTGACTTTTAAACTTTTAAAACTAACTGTAGTGGTGCAAAATGAACTGGAATAAAAATAAAAATGAATCATGAATTCTTTTTAGTTTCAGTTTCTGATTGCATATAGAGTAATTTAAAACATTCAAAACCAATATTAATAATTTACACTTTCTCTCCCTCTAAATTAGAAAGTGAAATTAAAAACTAATAAAAAAAAAATAATAAAAACTAAATGAAAAACTTACAACTATAATAACTTTGCCTCCATGTTTTCTTTTTAAAATAAAAAATAAAAATAAAATAAAATAAAATAATAAACAATAAAAACAAAAAATAATATTTTTTCATAATTGATTTTTCTTAATAGATTTATAATTCATTAATTTATAATTCATTAATTTATTCTTAATTGATTTATTATTATTATTATAATTCAGGGGACCACTCTGTTCTTGGTAGCCACGCCTTTACCTTTAATCCTGTTAGTCCCCACTTAGTGACTGTGACTCGTGTGGCTCCTCCCCCTGAATGCCCCTGCTCAACTTCCTCTTCTACCTCCTCAGTTCTCAATTCCCTCACTGGGGTACACTCCAGCCAAACGGCTCCGTCTGCCCACCAGTCTAAACATATTTTAAATATTTCTCCTGTTTCTGTGGCCTTGGGTAGGGATTTATTAATCCCTGGATGGCAGCACTGAGATTTTACTCCATATAACTGTTCTCATGTTAATTATCCTCCCACTGTATCTTTTCCCACAATAACATACACAATAACAGACACATAATATTTCCACTTTTCTAGTGGAGTACTATCTATCTAAGTAAAACCCTGTTATTTACATAATTTCCTTCAGCATTATATACAGCATATCCAAAATACAACAAATTATCATATAATGTTAGTACACCACCTTATCTTTTTTCTATTGTTCTCCTGTTACAGTATTGCTTAATCGATTATCTTCAGTTTGATTGTACAACCCGTGCAATGGATCTATTTGTTCTAATTTGATCAATTGAGATATATGTATATACATATAGTACTATTTACAAAAAATTATAACTATAGTATTATTAACAACAGTAAATTATTTGGCCACACAACATAACTTTTTTTTAAAAATAGTTTTTTTTTGTCTTTTAGAAAGATTATTTTCTCACAACACTGTTTCCCTATTTGTCCCTACCGTAATATAGCAGTGGCAGTATCTTTCAACTGCTTCACTCTATTCACCGTTTGTGGCGGACTTTGAAGGGAAAGGCGTCCCTTTACACACAACCTCTACGCGACCCACAATCCGGAATTGCTCTATATTGCTCAAGAGTTGCTCAGAGTTTTTGGTTAGCTAACTTGGAGTTCAGTACTCCCCCACAGTGTTGTCATATTCAGGCTATCTTTCAAGCTCATCTTTTAATCAGGCTATCTTTCAAGCTCTGCAGGCTATCTTTCAAGCTCATCTTTTATTCAGGCTATCTTTCAAGCTCTGCACAACTTAAATCACACAATATACACAAAACACAAAATATCACACTCACTCAGAGATCTTGACACTCAGAGTCATTTCTGCTTATTTCTACTTCATCACAATAATTTTTCTACCTATTTATCCTCTCTATTTTGTTTTTATAATCAATATAATTCAATTAATCCACTCACCCACTGGAGCTCCGTCACCGGTGTAGGACCACACTTGGGGCCAACGGAGTGCGGGTAATTCCTCTCTGCAGACTTTTTTTAAAAAGGTGTCTGCTTACCTCTCACTATTGACCGGTCTCTAACTTGAAGAAAAACACCGCACGCAGTTGGTTCCCTCCTGTATCCCCCCCGGGATCTTGGACTCCTGGCTGGCTCGCCAACTGTGGAAGTAAGTCCTTTGACTCCCTCCTCGTTAAGTTCAATTTGAGATGGGTTTTTCGAGTGGAAGAATACTCAAGATAAAGATGAAGGAAATAGCAGAAGTATAATCTTTTATTAAATGGTCAAATGTTGATTCAACATGGGAAAACCACAAACCTACGCAGAGGATTCAGAATTCCCCGAACAATAACAAACATTAGTTTTTACAATATCATAACTCCTCCTTTACGTTGCTAATACACCAATGATATGTGGTAACACCTTTTCATAATATCTTATTTTATCCAATAACAAATTAGGCACAACATTAATATGTTATATGACCTGTTCTTACCCTATGCGCTTGAGGGCACTCTTGATCTATCAAATAAAATTGTTTGTGAACTCTCCTCCCACCTGTTCGGTCAGCACGATCTATAAGTTCAACTCCTGCTTTGTTATGGAACACAGGAGGAAAACATTCCTGTTTTGACTGGTGTGCTAGATGCCCTCGTCCTTGCTGACAGAGAACTATCCTGCACCCTCTCACAACCCCCCATCTCAGTACTTTTCCACTAGATCTTGACTGTATTATTTAATTATTTATATATTTGCATATGAGGCTTTCTTGGGCCTACGGCTTACTTCCACAATACCCCCACAACTAGAGCCAGAGTCAAGAAGCGTTTCCCCGACAGAAACATTTCAGAGAGGCAGGCATTATCCAGGTATACAGTGATAATATTAGTGTATTTTAACCTTTCAAACAGCAAGCAAGAACACAGTGGTTATTTATCCGATTTGATGGTAAAGATCTCATGTTGCCAATAGGCTACTTTCAGGAATGATCTATAGTGAATTTAACTCTTATCCCAGCCATAATTTTTATCACAATTGGGTAGCCTAATATAATTGAACGTTTCTTAAATGTTGTTGAACAATTGAACATGTGTTTTATAACTGCTGTTATATATGTAAATATATATGTAAATACTGATGCAATGTTATGCCTGTTGTAAATATTATGTGTAAGAAGTGTGCAAGGTGCATACTTAGGATAAAGGTCTGTGGATACCACTCCAGGAGGAGGTCTGAACGGGCAGAACTAACATGACCTAGGGTGGTCCAAGTAGTGATGTTCTGTGGATACTGCTCCACCTGTGTTAAGGAATTATATCAGGGGGAGGGCTAAACGAGCGTCTGAGCCATTCATTTGTGTGCATTAATGTCTCTTGGGGATTTAGTTTATCCAGCGTTTGTTTGATTCGCCTGGTGTTCAATCACCTGTTTGTTCGGGGGTCTCTTTGGGGGTGACGTGTGCTCATTTGTTTGGTTGCGGCGCGTGTCTCTGTGCATCTGGGGGCCTAACGGGTTTTACATTACATTTATTTAGCAGACGCTTTTATCCAAAGCGACGTTTTAAAGGGATAGTTCGGAATTTTGGACATAATGTCTCAATTACGACTTACCCATGATGTAGTTCATTGATGGAAACCATTTTCAGCTAATTCCATGCTGTCCCTTCTTTTGGACATACACATGTTGCTAATGCTAGCGCAACTCTAAGGTAACCGGTAGCATCCAGTACCAAACGCACTTAAACACTCCACAGTGCGCCAAAAGCAAATAAAATACGACGACAGTCTATCTGGGTTATTTTGAGTGTATACCATAATTTTTGAAGTCAAACTATCGTTGAATCCTTTACTTTGTGCTGACCTATATTCGCTGTGGAAGTACAGCGGCGGAGCGATACTTTACGTTACCTACGAATGTAGTGCTGGCACTGGTGGACTACAACAACAAAGAAGAGCAACAAGTTGCAATGGCCACGTTCGCTCCGACCTGATAGTAGTAGAACAGCCCGGTCCCACAGGAAACTTGGCCTCTCTCATTGAGGCACAAAACAAAGCAAGTGTGTACGAACTAAGCGTTTGGCTAAAAAGGGGGCAGTGGAAACAGAGGACGGCCCTAACAAGGGATTGTGGCGAGGGCCAAAAGGCCATTTGTAGCGCCTACGTCAGTAGTCCACACCCTGATTAAAGATGCGCATGGTAGGGGGGAAATGCTTAAAATATGTGCAGACGGCAGAATCAAATGGGTAGAGGCACTAAAACTGGCACTAATGAGCATGAGAATGCAAACTAACAGAAGCATGCATCTAACCCATGAAATGCTAACAGGTAGACCAATGCCAGTACCGTACCTACGGGGTCCATACAATGGACCTCCGCTTGAACAGCTTGAGTGAGAGCTGTCAAATTATGTGCGGCATCTAACCTTAATACACAAGACTATTCTCCAACAGGTAAAAGGGGCCACTGAAGGAAGAACAAGCGACATCTCAGAGGACATAAAGCTGCGTGGAGAGCAGTGACCCGAATCACTGTGCATCGCATGAGCTAGTAACCTCTCCACAGTGATGACCCTCTACGGTGTGCAAAACACCTGGGTTGAAGAACATACACTGACTGCACATACATACATGAAGACAGCTTTTCACACTCAGGAGCAAAACGCTCCCTTACTTATGGCAGATAGTTAAAACACACTCACATAGTTAAAGTAAACACATAGTATCTTGCATCCTTCTGCCAAAGAATATCATGGCCAGCTATGGCTGAGTGAAGTGCTATTAACCTCTCCTCTGTCCACTGGTCCAACGCGCTTGACGCAGGACCCGAGAAGAAGAAAAGACATTACTCAGTTTAATGTTACTTTGCTAAAAACACCTTATGTCACTGTATGACTTAAGACTTGATTGTGCATCTAAAACCCGTGGCTGGTCTCATTTTTATTGTACTCAGACTTAAGCAGACAATGTTTACATGGTTAAATATTTATGTTTTTTAAGAGGAAAATCAGACCACACTGAGCCTCGTTGTGGATCAATGGCCACGCTTTGCCCTATTGCAATAGTTCAGGAAAAAGTAGGTGATGAAATCACATTCCTGTCCATCACGATCACAGGCGGCATTCACGTGGGATGGGGCCACGTGATGCATGTAATGGGGGCATGCCTAAAGCAGTGCTTTGTCTTACTGTTCACATTCGCTTACAAGTACTGGGCAATGGCTGCAGGGCAAATCGATTTGCTAGTGGCAAACACTAAGCAGCAGAAAGGCCGTTTAGGGAGTCTGCTGGATTATTTACGTCTCAACGGGTCAATGTGGTCTGGATTAATGGTGAAGAACTAATATGTACTCAAATAATTAGTGGGAAGAAACTTATTATGTTGCAAGTTTTGATGTATTTCATCTGAACCATAATGATTTTATTAGTTATACCTATACTCATTTGAATAAGTTGGTATTGATTTATACATGTGCTACTGCTTTAAATCTTTTTGAGCAATAACTATGTGTTTTTCTGTATGATCCACATTATAGCCTTCTGTTAAATACAGTGAGGAGACAGGAGCATGATGTGGGTTTTACCCACTTCCCGCAAAACAGGGAGGGGATGTTTTCTGTACGATGCTCGGCTCTGCTGTTAGGTCTCCCTCCAGGCTATAGTCATCATCTTGATGCTCACTGGGGTCATGAGATAGTGTTTTGCTATCTGGCCGGACGGAGTCTGACAACAGATGGTAGGGACAGCTTGCCAACAGCTTACCAACAGTAGTATAAATATGGGAAAATAGTTCTGTATCAATTATACAAAGCAACTTAAAAGCTCTGTTGCGTTATAGCAAACAATTTGTCATTGCGATTTTCAGAAACCTGAGTTCTAAACATCTTCCCGCGCCTATGAATTGAAGAGCGTTTTTCCAAAACTCAGTCCACTTTGACCAAATTTGGGAAAATCAACATTTTTGTTTATTTTAAATTGGTGAAAAATGTTTTAATACTAAGAATAATAGTGAAAAAGTAAAACTGCTCATTTCTCACCATTTACCAGAAAAATAATATCCATCTTGATATGGTTTAACAAAACTGGACTTAGTGAGGTTTGGAAAAACCCCTCCCCTCCATTAATTTGCATTTACAAGTGAACATACCTTATCTAAATGCATTTCACTGTGATGGTTCATAGTCAACTGTCCTTTGTGACTGTATTTAACGGTTCACTCAGCTCTCCAGGCAAAGTCACATGTGGTTCTCCTAGTGTAAAATCATACTTCAGCTTCCCTTAGCACTGAAATAACTTTTAAAAGTGCAAGGTGCTCAAACGACAAGCCACATATAGGAATAAACTTTCACTTGCAACATTACAGCAACACATTTTATTTGTTTTCAGATCTGGTATCAGACAATTTCAAAAACGGTTTCACTTTCAATTTTTTCAACAAAATTATATGTAGCCGACACACTCAGAAAAAAGGTACAAAAAGTACCTAAAAAGGTACAAAAGCTTATCGCTGGGGTGGTACCCTATAGGTACATAAAATTGCACCCCTTGCTAACAATACATAATTAAGTTGTACCTTTTTTTCTTGAAAAGGTACTTATTAGTACCCAAAGAGAACATTATTGTACTTTCAGGGTACATTTGGGAAATTTTTACCTTAAGGAACAAAAATGTACCTCCACTGTACCTTTATTTCTGAGAGTCTACACCTTTCCCTCTTGCATTGCTCTCAGCCTGATTGAGATGTTCTACTACTTCTAATCAAAATTAAAAAATTAAATTAGGTAGGTGTATAAATTGTAGAAACTTGCATATTGTAGCTTCAAACCAGAATGAGTAATCTATATATATTAAAAGAAAAACTAAATTTATTTATTTCAAATCATGGCCTAAACCCCCACTAACCCTGGCCTAAACCCTTAACTATTACAATGACTGAATAGGAATTAACAATATATACATACAGGGGGTGGACAAAATATCAGAAACACCAGAAACAAAAAAAAAACAGTTTTTCTTAAAACAGCTGCTATATGTTTTCTCCCATTTCTCTTACCTATATTTTCTCTCTTTTATGACAGACATGCCATATATACATTTCTGTTTCTGCCTTGTTTTTTTATTAGCTTGATAATTAATCATAATTAGCCATTAATCATATTACCTTAGAATACAAAAAAAAACTGAAAGCATTTTGGTCCATGACAAACAGAGATGTGCACCTCTGCACAGCTGTGGGGAGTGAACACCTCTGCTCAAAGTGAAGTGAACAGCTGAATAAAACAGAAGATCATTGAAACTGGGTCACAACTATGGCCCAATTGTTAATTATTCCTTTTCAGTTAAGTTTTTCACTAATCACATTGCACTATATACACATTCCACTATATACTATATACTATTTAGAATGTATATACTTCTTATACATTTGTTGAAGTGTATTCACTTATTACTGATATAACAACGACATATAATGTATGATTTATTATCATTTCATAAAAATATGACTAACAGGCAATTATGGTTGACTTGCATAATCATGAAGAAAAACATATAAAATGTACACGTGGCACAAGATTCGCAAAACAACATAGATAATCAGGTTAGGAACAGAGGTTGAGGTTTGGCGTAGCAAACATCTGGCAGGTGTTTTCTGGAAAACTGGTGTTTAAAATGTTTTGTCCACCCCCTGTACGTGTTGAACCGATAAAAATATATGTAATGTTAACCTAGATTACAATATGTAAGAACTAAGGCAGTATACCACGGAGCCATCCAAAAATATTCTGTATGACATTAGGTAGCCATATTCACATCACAAACATACAAGTTCAGCATATAGATATTGTTTCACAACAAAAATTGGGCTCATTCACCTCTTTGCATGTGCATTTTTGGAGGCTGATATATATACATGCAATTGACACAGAGGCCTTTCAAATCTTACTTTAAAGAGATCGTTGTTCTCAGCCTGATTTAGAAATTCTACTACTTCGAACCACCTTTAAAAAATGAATGAAACAAAGTATGTTACAATGGTTAAAATAGTGTAAGGCCAGAGGAGTGGAGCGCTGGGGAAATATGAGCACAATCTCTGGTGCCATCTGCTGGACATTTGACAGCCCTACGCTCACCTGCTGGGTGAGCTGACTGCTGTTTCACACTGCTGAAGGCAAGTAGGGACAAAATGACCCCCTTTTAAAGTGTTCCCCCCTTAGGCTTGAGATTATGGGTGCGTCCCAATACTGGAAAAATGCTCTTTTCCTCCACTGCCACCTCCTCTCCTCCTTGCCCTGGAAACAGATCTTTGTGTTTTAAGTCCTTCGCGACTAGAACGGCCCTATTAAAAATGGTTCGAATTCGAACCATAGCGTCATTTGTCTCTCTGCTATTGATTAACCGTGGATTCGCGGTCGTTTTCATTTGAAAATGTTTTGGATAGTCAGCCAATGATTGCACAGATATTTTTGGCTGTGTGACGTGGTTCATTTACGCTGCACTGTTGACGCGCAATACGTCTTTACAAGCCTTTCCGAAATGGCTTCGGCCAGTGGTAAACACCGGTTTACTGCAGACGAAGTTGCTGAAATATGCACTATGCGCAACGATGATAATGACAGTGACTTTGATTCTGAACATGGAGGAATGGAAAGTGGAGAAGGTGAAAGTGAAACGTATTGCGCGTCAACAGTGCAGCGTAAATGAACCACGTCACACAGCCAAGAATATCTGTGCAATCATTGGCTGACTATCCAAAACATTTTCAAATGAAAACGACCGCGAATCCACGGTTAACCAATAGCAGAGAGACAAATGACGCTATGGTTCGAATTCGAACCATTTTTAATAGGGCCGTCGCGAAGGAGTTAATCTAACGTTGCTGATTTGGCAACATATTACATACAAATAGTTACAAATTGATTAATGTCTCGACGCCAACCGCAATGTTAAATACATTGTACACTGTACATGCTACTACTTGTGCTTAAAACAGCAGATAATCAAATGTCTGAATCACAAATAGCTCACGCTTATCTCAACTCTGAATCTGGCCCTAGATTTTCACGCTTGTATGGTTCACTGGACTGGTTCATCTGTTTGGAATTTTGAAAATAAAAATACTGTTATAGTGACATCATGAGAGCAATCAGAGCAAGGGTGGGAGTTTAAGGCACTGTTATAGCCCTCTGCTTGCAGGCCGCTTTTTGATAATCTGTGTATATTTAGTCGTAGAACTGGTAGAATTAACAAAACATCTGGAGAATAACACACATCATGTATGACCCACTAAGGAAAAACAAAGTAACAGTTTACTTACATCACATTCGTTCATTACATTACATTACAATCACGACAAATGCTCTAATCCAGAACAGCATTCTACACGGGAAATTGTTATGTTGACTGTCCAATCACATTCAAGACAGAAGACTCTGTGCCACATATCCTAAATGTTAATATGAGTTTCACTGATCTTCGAAACCATGGATACAATAGAGCATAAATGATAGGATTTATACAAGAATTCAGATATAACATTGGCAATGTAATATCAAGTGCAAAGTACACAGATGTGTTTATGACATAGGCGGAAACACAAAAACTTACGTAATATGGCAATAAACACAGAAGGAAGACTGCCACTAGAATACCGAGGGATTTTGCTGCCTTCCTTTCAGAGGCCATAGAAGCATTATTTACTTTTTGGCACTTTCTAACAATCCTAATTTTATGTGCATGCCTTTTAGCAATAACAAAAATTTTCAGGTACATAATTATAATGGTTAATAATGGCACAACAAATATAATTATGAAGTCAACAATGATCCATATTTCACTAATTGTCAGAAAACACTCGACACACGTGACATTTGTTTTCACGTCAGCAATGTCAATATTTCCATTGAAATAAAGAAGCACCACATTATAGATTAATGAAAACAACCACAGTATGGCTATTATCCTCAAAGTTAAATTCACTGTCATTTTTATGGAGTAGTGAAAAGGGTTGGAGAGAGCAAAACATCGGTCCACTGCAATTAAAGCTACAGTATAAATTGATACACACGTAAGATGAAATGTTGCTACCATTAAAAATATGCAAATAAATGTACTATAGCACCTTAGTGGATCTAGCAACATAGTAAAATAGTGGGGCAACACAATTACTCCAACAAGAAAGTCCGCCAAGGCCAGAGAGAGCAGGAGGAAATTAGTTGGTGTCTGAAGCTGCTTGAAGTGACAGATGGAGATGATCACAAGCAGGTTTCCACACACTGTCAGTGACACAACTACTGCTACAAACATATACAGCAGCACATCCGCTACTGTTGGTGAAGTTCCCAAACAGGAAAAGTTGGAATGGAGACACAAGTCCTCTTGATGCTCTTCTGTGAGATTCATGGTTGAAAAAAATGGTTAAAGTTTCACTGAAGAATCAAATGTCCCACCATTATACTTAATTTAGTAAGGAAAAATCTTCCTGTGGAACTGCATAAAAGGTGTAGCATAATGTAGCTCGCCAGTCTTGCAGGATCCCTTTGAATCACTTAGAGCTGTAGCCACGTTTATATAATGCAGTTACTATTGTTTTTTTCCCTGGTGGTTGTTTATGAATCCCCATCAGATATTTGTACAGGGAGTTGTGTTAGGAGACAGATAGTGCCACTGGGAAGAGTGATGGGTGTCAAGAGTAAAGGGTTTTCGACTCTCACTTGTTGATTCCAGTACAAGTTGATTCAAGTACAATGGTAACAGAGTGTATTACAGGAAATGTCTTGAATTATATTGGATTTCATGAAAAATGATGACAAACCACTTTAAATATTTCCCCCGTCTAACCAGATTGACATTATATTACATAATATTCAGCAGAAGCTCTTATCTAGAGCGACTTACAATGTAAGAGAACACAAGTTAATTCACCAGATTTACAAGAGTAAAAGTGCCAGGCCTGGCTTACAGCATTCCCAGACCAACATGTACCATCCCTGAAGTAGGAATAATAATTTAAAAAATTAATAAAAATTTAAGTACTAATTACGTTTTTGGAAAAAACAGCCGTTATGTTCTCTGGGCCAAAGAGGAAAAGGACCATCCAAGCTGTTAACAGCGTCAGGTCCAAAAGTCGGCATCTGTCATGGTATGGGGGTGTGTCAGTGCCCACGCCATGGGTAACTTGCACATCTGTGAGGGCACCATTAATGCAGAAAGATATGTACAAATTTTGGAGCAACATGTGCTACCATCCAGACGCCGCCTTTTCCAGGGACATCCCTGCATTTTCCAGCAGGACAACGGCAAACCACATTCTGCCCAGATTACAAGTGCATGGTTGCGTAAGCAGAGAGTGCGGGTGCTAGATTGGCCTGCCTGCAGTCCTGACCTGTTTCCGATTGAGAATGTGTGGCGCATTATGAAGCGAAAAATATGGCAACGAAGGCCCCGTACAATTGTGCAGCTGAAGACCGGCATAATGGAAGAATGGAGGAAATTCTACTTGCTAAACTTAACCAACTGGTGTCTTCAGTGCCCAAACGCTTAATAAGTGTTATTAAAAGAAAGGGTGATATTACACAGTGGTAAACACTCAACTGTCCCAACTTTTTTGGAGCGTGTTTCAGTCATCAGATTTGAAATGAGTGTATATTTTCAAAATAACTATTAAATTCACAAGGTAAAACATCAAATATGTGTTGGTGTAGTGTTTTCAATATAGTAAAGGGTGAATAGAATTTACAAATCACTTCTTTTTGTTTTTATTAGCATTTTCCATACTGTCCCAACATTTTGGGAATTGGGGTTGTAGCGAGCTGGCAATGGCAACAAAGGCTCTGTAGCCACACCCACTCCTTTAAAATGTAATTATATTCCGTTGCATGCTATTTGAACTTGCAGAACTGACCCACTACCATACTTACCCATTCTGCCTGAACAAAAATGTACTGTTTCCAGAGGTGTGTGGCTCACCATAACCTCCTCCGACTAAAATCCCCCTAGTGATAATGTTAAATACGGTGGAAACTCCGATCTAATTACCAAACATTTATTGCAGCTTGATGTCACGCCATAAACAATGTGCTGGTAAACTGTTCTGCTTGAATGTATTTTAAAAAACTTTGGTTTGACCCTGAGACCGATCAAATGGACAGCACGTGTCCTTCACTACTGAACAATTTGTCATAACTTCATCTTCCATAAAGCCTATAAAGTAATAGAGTTCCAGATATTCGCCTAACTGCAAACATAATTCTGATAAATTATAGTATATAACTAAATAGGCAAATGAAGAATATGATGCAGTCATGCTGTAGCCTACTGTGCATATATGTTTATATGCATTTACATACATACAGATAATTGAATTCATGTTTTTTATAAAGTTGAAATTCTAAAAGTTACATGTCTGTATGTGAAAAATCTATTGGCTCATGGTGCCCACACATCAGCATGAAAATTGGAGACATTTTTTAGTACTTCTAGGGCTCTATCTTGACGATCTTGGCGCATCGTCTAAAACGCTAGGCGCAAGTGCATTTAGGGCGTGTCCAAGTCCACTTTTGATAGTTAGATGGTGTGTTATATGAGCGCTAAGTAAGGCACAAGGTGCTAATGGGCTGAACCTAGCCTCTTCATTTGTGTGTCTTGGGCGTACGGTACAATGAACTAAATCAAAATGTCATATCTCATTCCCTTTAAAAGACTGCTTTTCCACCTTGGCGGATTGCTTATATGATGGCGAAACAGTCATGCTCGTGCGTGTGTAGTGCGATCAAGGAATAGGCTATATGGATCAATAGTATGATCAATATTATTCAGACTAACCATTATGACGCGTTTTGATATACACAATAATAATCTTTAGCATTAGGGTTTAACACTGGCACAGATTCCCGGTAATTCCCAACAGTGCTGTTATTTTACAAAATATTTACAGTTAAATTTTGTTAACTCTATTTACTTTGGCCCTCCAGAGGCAATTTCCACCTAGTTTCTACTAGTTTTATTTAAATATCAATATCTCAAAAACATATTCCCTGCACATCTATGGTTTAAAGTTCGAATTGAAGAAGAAGCTGTTACGACCCCGGAAATGGACTGGACCCAAATGCACGACTCGAACACAGGAATGCCAAAACTAAATATTTTATTGTATGATCACGGTAGTCCTGAGCAAGGGGAGAAAGGCAAAAGGTGGTTAACGTTCCAAGCCGGAACTGGATGAACAAGACAGACAACAGAGCGCGTAGCTCTTAATAAATTATGCTTTGACCAATACTCCTGAAGCATAGGGAGAACATAGATAACAGACAGTCCAGGTATGAGGCTGCGGGGGAGCAGTGGGAGTAGAAGAGGCCAGGGAAGGAGATGGAGACGGACAACCAGTTTGGTGGAGCAGGGGATGAGCGGGAGCAGGAGCAGAGGTGCAGGACAGTGGAGTGGAGTCCGGGCAGGACGCAGGCATTGCAGCAGGGCAGCGGCAGTAGCGGCACAGCAGCAGCAGGGCGGCAGCAGCGAAAGCAGAGGCAGAAGCGACAGCACATAAACAGCAACTGTAACACTGGCAGTAGGCGGGCACCACCGCAGAGTGGAGGAACAGGAGCCCAGGCTGCATGCACACACGTCAGGTGGAAGGCAGGGAAACCGCAACACAGGAAGGGATAACAAACGACTGCAGGCTGGCAGACTGAAGCAGAGAAAGTTAGTATAGCGAGGCAGGAATATTGAACAGCGGGAAGTGCCGTCCCAGACAGGAGCAGACTTGAACTTTAAACAGACTGGTAGGGCGGATTACGCTGTTACCGAACAAGACTCAGATTTAACTGACTAGACTGGATACAAGGACTCAAGACAGACCAGAGGTTTCAGACAAAGAGCCTTAACGAACTGGCACAGGACAGAGAACACCGGGTGACTAAATGCAAACATTAATTAGTATCAATTAGGTGCCGCGTGCGAATGTATGCGAGAGTGATTAACAGAGCGGAGAGTGTGGAATGCATGCGAAACGGGGAAATGGGATAGGCTGAGAGAAGTGAAGTGAAACAGAGTGACACAAAGGGGAAACCACGCCCAACCTGCAGCAAGGGGGAAACGGACTATGGAGAGACGAACACCAGACAGGGGGAAATGG